>NQII01000893.1:0-80460 GCA_002778355.1 Clitarchus hookeri
TAACACTACCTTGCTTCTTAGTAGACCAACAAATTACATTATCAAAAACTTTAAAAATAAAACCACTAATTTATTCACAATCAATTACTTCTGAAGCAAAATCTGAATCAGCATATCCACAAAGAAACTTACGACTCCTCCTTACACATATAGTGCAAACTATACTCTACAGTACCACTTAAATAACGTAACACTCTCTTCAGTCCCATCTAGACTTTCTCAGTTGGCTTCTCCTGATATCGACTCAACAAGTTTACATCAAACATAATATCTGGACGCACACCACATGCCAAATATAATAGACTACTAACTAGTTCTCGTACAGGCCACTTTTTCTCACCTGTGTACTCATCATCAATCTTAACATTCACTTCCATCGGAGTACCAATTGGATTACACTCTTCCATATGAAACTTTCTTAAAGCCATTCTCGTATACTGCTCCTGACTGAGCTTCATCTCTCCTTTTTCATGATCCTACTGAATTTTTTAACCTAAAAACTTCCTCTTTATTTTCAATTCTTCTGATAAGATATCACACAATTTAGTAATATCACCCTTCCTTGAAGAGGCAATCAATAAATCATCAACATACAACACTACATAAGTATATACTCCATTCTCTTTCCTTATATAAAGACAACTATCATGGTATGACTTCTTAAACTTCCTCTTCGTCTTCAGATACCATTCTAACTATTGTCTTCGTTTCACTTGAAACATTACTATCAACACTAACCATCTCATTGAACACAACATTTCTGGCCACATAAATTCTCCTTCGTTTCTCTGATCAAATCTTATACCCAGTGTCTGTATATCCTATCATAATTCCACGCCACGACTTATCAGACGACTTTCCTCTGCGTAAGTTCTCTGGAATCTTTACAAACACTTCGCAACCAAAAACTCGTAAATTTCTCACATCTGGTACCTTACCATAAAACAGCTCGTATGGTGTTTTGTCCTTATTTGCAGAAGCTGGGCTCCTATTTCTCAAATAATTTGCACAATACACTGCCTCACTCCATAACTCATATTTCACTTTAAAATTTTTCATCTCTTTACTCGTATATTCTCCACCATTATCACATCTTAACATCTTTATGTGACTACCAGTTAAATTCTCAATGTGTGCCTTATACTTTTTGAACACCTCAAATACATCACTTTACCTTTCAATGACATAGACAGTACTAAAACTAGAAAAATCATCTATAAAAGTCACCACATAGTATCCCCCATCCCATCCCCTGGAACTATTCACTACTGCCACGTCAGAATGCACTATTTCTAACACACTCCTGCTCCTCAATCGTTTTTCATTAAAAGGAAATGCTCATTGTTTTGCTTTCAAACAAATATTACAACATTTTACATTACAATTAACATTAGTGCAATCAAAACCATTAACGTTACCATTTTTCATTTTCTTTAAAGTATCATAATTAAGATGGCTGTACCTTTTATGCCACGTGTTCATGCTTACTTTACTAGTACATAAATTCATCATTACACCAATTTTTTTAGCAACAGTACATATTACTTCATACATTCCATTTGAATCCAGAACACCCACATGAAATGGATAACCCTTCCCATGAACAAATACGACTTTGTTTCCACAAAATCTAACCGCTTCTTTTGTTTCACTATCTTATTTTCGTTGTCACAGCTACATTTCGCAAAATGACTAAAATTAACGAAAAATTAACAAGACCAAAATTATGCTATTTTATTGTCAAATTTTTTTATTTACTACGATTTTGGTGTATTTCTTTACTTTGGACTGTGGAAAGATTGAGTGTTTATGAACTAACTTAATACCTCTTGGAAAAATTGGGACTATTTATAAACATATGCCAGATTTCAGTGTAAGTTTGTTTGCTATTGTTTCTAAAATGTACGTTATTTGAAGAAATAGTCATAAGGGTGCCGCAGTCCCCCCTCCTCACAACCTACTTCTGCATCCGCCACTTGTATTCACTGTATAAAAAATGAGTTAGTTTACACAAATGTATGTGTCAGCAGAGTATCCACTACGGTTGGTGTAATTTTACACAAACAATGTTTGTGTAAATTAACAAAGTGTAAGAGTAAAAATACCATTTGTATGTGTAAAATAACCAGTCCTCTGAAATAGTATTTTTACGCGAAGTTGTGCTTAATTACATATAGGCCTACTCTTATGGTAAAAATTTACTGTCACATTTGGTGTACTTCTTTTCAGTTTTTATGTAAATTTACAAATAAGGAATAATATAATAATAGTAAAAGTTGTAGTTTGAAGCTATTCCCACAACTCAGCTTTTGATACATTCTAAGGTGAACACTATTAGGACTTTTATGCAATTGTAAATTTTCTTACTNCCCACAACTCAGCTTTTGATACATTCTAAGGTGAACACTATTAGGACTTTTATGCAATTGTAAATTTTCTTACTACCCGGACAGGATTCGAATCAGCGACTTTTAGATTACCACTCCGACGTCCTTACCACTTGACCATTGTGTTCAGAAGAAATATGCTACAGTGCTATTTGCAGGTTTTTGAATTACTTTGTGGTCAACCAGTTGTGATGTTTCCAAATTTCGTTCAAAGTTTTCAAAATAAATTTTTATTATCAGTTACATTTTTGTCTTCCATTGAGTAATAAAACTTGTATATACTGTATGTACATTCCCTTTAATTTGAATATTGCTCTTTGGCAGGGCAGCTTAATCAAATAAAACAGTTCACGCATGGTAAATTAAAATAGCCATTTTATTCTGTCCAAGTATTTATCTTAATGTACAGATTAGTTCATTTTCTTGTTGCTAGAGTATGCTATTTGCAGTGCAGTTACAGTACTGGTATTTTTACCATATAGTATGAATAAATGTTACAAAATTGCCAATTCAAACAAATGTTTAATAAGAGTTTTCACAGTAGGTTAAGCTAAAGGCTGTAAAACATTTTTTTTCTCTTACAGGGAAATGCTTGGCAACGAGATGCCAAAATATTTAAAAAATAGTTACTTCATCACAGTATGATACGGTAGTTTCTAATTTGCAAACATCGTACAATTTTATTTCACCGAGGTCTGCCTGTGATCTTTGAGAACACCTCATTCAAGATGTATTACTTGAGTTCTCACATAATATTGGAAATTCACAATTACGAGGCAGTAGAGAGGAAGGGCACGGCCTGCGCCCCTCCACTTAGAGCTTGCACTGACCATGTCATCACCCCATCACTGAGGCTAACTCCACCCCCAACCCAAAGCCATGCCTCTCGGACCTCTAAAACACGTGGCTAGAAGAGCTCATTGCATGCAGCTCTAGCCGTGGACTTCTCTTAAGGAAAATAAAATATGTTCAAATCACATTTTCTTTGAAACCTGGACTTTAGCCAACACAGCAACAATATAAATGAGTCCCTGTTTCAATTGAGCAACTTTGTACATCTGACATTATTGAACCTGTATCTGGTTATTCGTCTTGGTGTTCACAGCTAGTAACATTAGTCAAATTTGATGGAGATATAAGGATTTGTGTAGATTTTAAAAGACTTAATGAAGCTATTTTAATAGAAAAACATACAATTCCAACCATGGATGACTTTTTACCTGAGTTGAAAAAGTAGTTAAAGTACTGAAGAAATAGGCTTTGAGTTGAATAAAAATAAATGTAAATTCTCATAGAAAGAAATAATATTTTTAGGTCATAAACTAAGTAAAGAAGGCATACAACCATCAGAAGATTGCGCAAGCTCACAGTTTTAAAGAGCCTACTTCAGCAGCTGAAGTGAAAAGTTTTTTCTAGGAATGGTCACATTTGTGGGGAGGTTTATTAGACTTTTGAAAACTTGTGACAACAGTTAAAAAGCTAAAAATGTTTTGCCTACTTTTATCCTAATGCATAGCTAGAAGTCATGCAGATGCATGTCCTGTAGGTATAGGCACTGTTTCAATTCAGAAAAGACCAAATGGATATTGTCTGCTAAGATAGCAAGATCGTGAGCGACCAAGAAAATAAATATATACAACCAGAGAAAGAACCATTAAGTTTGGTATGGGCAGTGGAGCAGTTTCATTCATATTTGTATGGAAGATTATTTTGCTTGTTAACAGATCATAAACCATTAGAAATAATTTTTGGGCAGTGATCAGAACCATGTGCTTGTATTGAAAGATGGATGTTAAGACCTCAGTATTATAATTATGTTGTAAAATACATTCCTGGAAAGAGTAACTTAGCTGGTCCATTATAATGACTTTGTCCAGCTAAAGAAAAAAATGTTTAAAAAAGATACAGATACTTATCTTCATGGGCTATCAGCAGCAGCTTACCAAGAGCCATATCCTTAGAAGAAATGAGGAAAGATCCACAAAAGGATGATGAATTATATTCTGTACAGAAATGCATGCTATAAAGAAAGTGGCATAAAGAATTTCAGGAATATGAGAGTATCTAAGATAAATGATCAGAAACAGTATATTTATTCCTAGAACATTGAGAAAATAATTTTGGACCTTGCATATGAAGGACACCCTGAAATGAGTGCCATGAAAAGGAAGTTATGATCAAAATTTTGGTCGTTGAAAATTGACAGAGCACTAAAAGAAAGAGTTAAAACTGGTTTTGAATGTCATATAGTGAGTACACAACAAATCACCACCAGAACCGATGATGAGTCGAGAAATGCCAGAAGGTCCATGGCAGCAGATATCATTGGATTTCAAAGGAACTTTACCTACTGGTGACTACCCTCTTGTGACAGATTATTACAATTGATCTGTAGAGATTGAAGTTGCTGTAACTTCACAACAGGTTATGAGAAGACTGGAAAACGTGTTTCATTGGTAAGGATTCTCTGAATCTATAACACTAGACAATAAAATACAGTGGACATAAAATTATTTAAAGAATGTATGTAGCAACAATAACTTCAGACTTTTTTTATGTACCTCCATACTGGCAGCAAGCTAGTGGTTTAGTAAAACGTTATAACAGAAGCTTGAATAAAATGGTAAATCCAGCTAGAAACAGGAAGTACAAATGTATCTGTTTCAATATAGAGTAACACCACACACTTCTCCAGCAAAACTTTTCTCTGTATGAAAATCAAAAGAAAAAATACTGGAAATTTCAAAAGGAGTCCAAACTAAAAGAATAGATATAGGAAAGACAAATATGATAAATTTAAAGGGAAGTTATATGCAGATGCCAAGTGACATGCAAAACCTACTAACATAAGTATTTGAAACACAGTTCTCTATAAAAAAAAGGATATTATGAATAATGAATTGGATTTTACATTTTATAGAGAAAAGTATAACATTTTGGGTAATAAAGGACCAAATATCACAGTATCATCACCAAATGGTCAGAAAATTGATTGACATTTGTCATTTTTAAAACCTTTACTGCAGGAAGGTGAATTAGAGATCAATACTGAGTATTTTCAGTCAGAATCTGCCAAGCTTCCATCAACAGATGAAGATGGAAAAGAGGAAGGGGGATTTAGACAAGATGAAGGATGACCTAGACAAGAGAAATCAAGACCTAAATGAGACAGAATATTACCAGAAATGTTTAAAGACCAAGATGAAATTGAATGTGGTTTCTGTTCATGCTACTCAGCAGTTATAACAAAAAGGGAATATGTGTAGTATTCTGTGACCGCTTTGTTTGTAGAGGTATTGCTCCATGTTAAAACAAGAAGTTACTGATATAACTAATAAGCTTACTTTCCTCAACATGGGTGCAATTCATTTTTAAATACGTTCATAAAATTTGAGTTGGTAGGTAGGACTTGTCTTCTATTAGAAAGCAATAACATTAGAAATAAAACCAGAAACATATGCAACATGTTGATGGTTTCCCGAGATATGAGATAAAATCTTTATTTTTTATTGGTGGGGCTATATTACAAAATGGCAGAGAAAGGTGTCTGCATAGACAAATTTGATGGTTGTAATATGTACTGCCAGTATACAAAGTTAAGTTGGAATTTGTTTCGTTCATAAAATATAATGAACTAAAATATTTATATAGTCACCATTTTGAAAATAAGTACCTGGTATACTTAAAAAATATCTGTTTACACAACCTGCTGCAGTACTATTTGTTTGTCAAATTTTATGGGCATATGTCCATTGTTTCCCAAAATATGACAAAAAAAATTTTTATTTGCATAATGCTGTCTTACAAAATGGAGGATAAAAGATGCTCCATGTAGATACAGTTGATAGTTGTAATATCTACTGCTAGCATGCAAAGTTGGAATTGATTACATGGCTTTGATGATAATAGCATTCTACGCTTAATATTTCTATATGGCCGCCATTTTGAAAATAAGTGCCTTGGCATGCTAAAAACATACTTTATTTCATCTGCCTCAGTACTACTAGTTTGTCAAATTTGATAGGAAATGGTAAACTGTTTATTCGCATGGTGCTATTTTGCAAAATGGCGGACAAAAGTTGCTCTGTGTAGATACTGTTGATAGTCATATATTTACTGCTAGCATACAAAGATAAGTTGGAAATTATTACATTGTTTCGACGATATATATTGAAAGCTAAAGTAGCTAAATGTCCACCATTTTGAAAATTAGTGTGTGACATTTTAAACATGCAATTTTACATCTTCAGTCGCAGTACTACTTGTTTTCAAAATTTGATATGAATTAGTAAATTGTTTTGTGATATTTGACATAAAAACTTTATATATTTGCATGGTGCTATCTTATAAAATGGCGGACGAAATATGCTCCACGTAGATACAGTTGATAGTTGTAATATCTACTGCCAGCATACAGAGTTTGAATTGATTACATGATTTTGACGATATAGCATTTGAAGCTAAAAATGGCTATTGACCTCCATTTTGAAAATAAGTATCTGACATGCTTAAAACATATATCTTAATACAATCTGCATCAGTACTATTTGTTTGTCAAATTTGGTCAAAATCGTTAAATGTTTACCTAGATATGACATAATAACTTTATTTATTCTTCCAAAATGGCCAACAAAAGTGGTTATGCATTGGAATATATTATGATTATAATAAATTTTTTTGGTATATACAATTTGGTTGAAATTGGTTAAATGGTATGTTAGATATACTGGTACCAAATAATCCTAAAACATTTGTATGGCCGCCATTTTGGAAATAAGTATATAATCAAGTTGAATCATTAACGTTTACTTGGCCTAACATAGTATTACTTACCTGCCAAATTGGGTGAGAATTGATTCAATATTTTTCGAGATATAATGTAAAATCCGTATTTCTTCATTTGGTGTTATTTTCCAAAATGGCGGACCAACAACAATATCCATGTCCATATTTAATGCTTAATTTATTCGCTGTCAGCATACAAAATTTGGTTTAAATCTGTTGAATGGTTCATGAGATATGACATCCCAAATATTAAAATGGTCTCCATTTTGAAAAGAAGTGCTTGAAGTGGTCTAAAATATAAAAGTCAGATGTATTTATTAAGTATCATGTATACTAAGTTTTGTGAAATTTGGTCGATGTGATAAAAAATTAAGGGGGATACACACATCTATACACGNGTATCATGTATACTAAGTTTTGTGAAATTTGGTCGATGTGATAAAAAATTAAGGGGGATACACACATCTATACACGCAAACAGGAAAGTGATCTCATAAGCCTTACTTTTATTTGGAAAGTAGGCCAAAAACTGAATAAAGGTTGCTGAGAGAGTTTGTTTAAACAAAGAATAATATGGAATAAATGTCAATACTGAAAATAGATTTTACAAATGTGTTAAAAATTATGAGAGCTGCTACAGGCAGGGAAGCTGAAATAAATTCAGAAAATTTGGAAAGCTGTTATCTGTGCCCCATTACACCAAAATCTTTGATATAACATCTGAAATAACAGCTAAATCTGAGATGAAAGGATTCAGTCCTCTTTAAATTCCATCATTTACAACGAAAAGCAGGAAGAAATGTGTGGCTTTACTGGATGGAACAGTTAGTTAATATCAAGAATCTTACGAGTGAAATAAATTTGAATACAGTACTAACACATGCATGTGTATGCACATACATGATGCACATGCATATATAACACATACAAAAAGTGGGGTGACGCAGTTTCGCATGCCTGTGTGTGATGTAATATAATTTTCCGCATTGGATTAGCTTCTCCACGCAGAAATTTGTGATTGCGCGCTGTAATTTAAAAATTTATGTTGTCTTCATATTGTTATAATGTTGACTGGAAAAGTAATATAATCTCAGAGTTTCATTGAAATTTATACAAAAACATTTGTTCTCTTTCTGTCCTGCCATTTGAGAAATGATATGTGGCATTATTTCATTTCATAATCATTACCTCATCATATAGACACTTGTAGTTTCATTCTCTCATAGATCAAGAGTGGTACACTTAGCTTCAACAAGAGCTCTAGTGTATCTTTCTCATAGATTGCAGCATGCTGTGAAGTATATGTTTCACTCTCTTTCCGGTGCATTAGTTTGGCATTAATTGCTGTCCGTTTTTCAGAGCTATGCAACTACAATGGCTTAATTTATAATCATTGTAGTGCTGTTAAAAAATACATCTTTAATGTCACTAGAGCACTGTGCAGTTAAGAGATGCCGTTGTCACAACAGTGATGGAGCAGAAATTTATTGCAGTTTCTCCATTGCCAAAGCTGATTATGAGAAAAACAATAAAGATTTAAAAATTGCACATAAAAAGTATGCTCTGTTAACTTCTTTGTTTACTTATGTCATTATACAGAAGGTCTTGTGTGTGGTTCTATAACTGAAAATCATTAACACAATGAGATTTTATGTGGTGTAATATCCTGTTTCTCCAAAAATAAACCACTGCTGTATTTAAACTGTGACATTGAAATGATCATAGGAAGAAACACTGATAAAAGTGTACAGTATGTTTGGAAGTCTTTGCATGTTAAAATTACTCAGAAAATTAGATTGTCTTTCCTCTGTTTATATTTTGTCTCACAAGCGTACAAATTTAAGTTTAAAAGCATACTGTGGTTTCATCAGATTCATCTGTAACTCATTGCTCTGTTTTCTGCTTTGTCAATAATAACTACTCTTCAATATTTATGTGTAAAAGTTTATCTGGTAAATAAAAGAGTTGAAAACACTAAATTAACAATTTGATATTGCAAAGACAAACATGCAAAAATTACCAATGCTTGAACATCACTTTCTAAATAGAATAAAAGGTTAAAATGGAGTGTGGCCAACCGTAATAGCCACACATGCCACACAACCATGTAACATGCTCTCTACAAGATTGTTTCCTCACGAAGAGCAGAATGGAGTTCTGGAATTGTTCTATGTGGAGGCTGGTAGGCTGCAACTTGTCTCCCTAATGTATCCCGTACATGCTCTATAGGGTTCGCATCTGGAGACTCGCTGACGAGTCCATGCTGTGGATGTCTTCACCTTCAAAAAATTCATCCACCAGGTTGGCTCAATGTGCATGTGCTTGGTCTTCCATGAAAATGAAGTCTGGACTGACTGCATCTTTGAAAATTCACACATGCTGTTGGAGTACCTCGTTCGTGTACCTCTGAGCAGTAACGGTACCTCCATTGAAGATATGCTGCTCTGTACATCCATCGAACATGATGTCTGCCCACACCATTATTCCACCACCACCACCACCACCACCATGCTGATCCCTTTCCACAGTGTTAGTGGGATTTAATCTTGTTCTAGGTTCTCTCCAGACAGATGTGTAACGGGAATCATTTTGCAAACTGAATCGTGACTCACCTGTGAAGAGCACGTTCCTCCATTTATTGAAGATCCAGTTTCATTGCTGATGACTTCTCTGTAAATGGGCTCTCCTGTGCACTTTGTAATGTTCCCGCGGCTCGTTAACAACAATTTACATATATTGCAGCCCTACAGTTGGGCGCCATGTTGTAATGTTCCCGCTCGTTTGTCTCGTTACGTTTATATTTATAATATTGCTGCCTCAAAGGTGGGCGCCATCTTTGTAACGTTCGGCACTTGTTACCTGGCCGATGTACGGCTTGCCCTCGACTAGATCAGAAGGTAGAAACACGAGACTCAGTAAATTGAACGCTAGTTACTTAAGAAATAAGTTCCAGATTAGTTTGATATATATATATTTATTTATACTAAGTTTCACAGTTCACAGATGGATTTTCAGTATGCAGATTACGAACTTTTACAATTAATTATACCAGAGCAGAAAACAGTGCCACAGTAGTTTACTTATTATTTATGTGTCTGAAAACTGTCCCGAAGAAATAATAACTGCTGTTACCTCCCACACCGGCTGAGAAATTAAATAATAAAGTCTAGTTGTCGATGTGGGGGTTCTCGTCCTGCCCGAACGCGGCCTAGGCTAGCATTGTTTGATGCTTCTCACGACTGCGCTGACCTGCCCTCACGGGCGACGTAAAGTGAAGTAACTCTCCCTGACGACTGACTTGAATAAGTGAAGGGCGCCAAACAGATGCCTCTTTTGTGCTGTCTCGCACCCCCCTCTCCTGAGATAACGGCCTGGCCACGCACGCTCTCCCTCGTTATCATACTGCTCCGCACGAACTAATCCTGTG
This sequence comes from Clitarchus hookeri, assembly GCA_002778355.1. Lineage (NCBI taxonomy): Eukaryota > Metazoa > Arthropoda > Insecta > Phasmatodea > Phasmatidae > Clitarchus > Clitarchus hookeri. The sequence continues at coordinate 10,600 of NQII01000893.1, forward strand.
CCGTCAGCATAAACGAACTTCTCGTACAACAAAAACTTGTTGACGCATTAAAACTGCGCCGAAGGAACTAAAACTTGTCGACGCTGTCAACATACAGATAACAAACTTCTCGTATAAAATTTGTACGACGCAGCCGGAAAATATCTAATTAATGCTGACGCCTTATAAAACACTGAAAACAACTGACGTTCGAAATGAAATGGTAAACAGACTCCTGATAACCTAAAAACGGCAAATGTCTGCCCGATTAACAAACTATAGCACACGTTTGCTCGACAAACAAACTACCACGGGAAACGAGCCACCGCAGCTTTAAAATTCAAACCTGATACAAATATTACGATGCTTTCCAAAGCTTCATACACACAAAAGAATTTTACACCCGTGTCCCGAAAAATTAAGAATATTGCGTCATTACAACTTGTTTAAGCACTACTGGATGTTTGGTATAGACACCAGCTGTGCAATACACAGTTTGTCAAGAAACTCTAACTCCAGAGGCAGCTGCAAGCATTGAGGACAGTTGTCTTGCAGGCATTGTCCGGTTTCATCGTGCAGTTAAGGCCAGATATCTGTATTGTTGCGGAGTTGCTACTCATGGACGACTTTGTACTGGCCTATGATGAATATTACTTGTGTCTCAAAAGTTTTTCCAAAGCTTGGAAATTATGCTATGTGACACATTCAGGGTTGCTGAGACTTCTACCTGTGTCTGACGTGCTTCCAGGCGTCCAGTGATTTATTCCTTTAAAAAGGGTCCAGCTGACATTTTTGTGCCATTTTCGTACTGTGCATTGCACACTTTACCACTACATTGCCTTCTGATAACAATAAGAACACAATACAGGATGAGAGACTCTTGGTCTGATACACCGTTTCGTGTAGCTTTAATTCGAAAGCCTATTTGATGCAGATAGTGCTCTTGCTTGTGCACATAAGTGGAATCACACTTCTTGGTGAATATTTACGGTGTTTGTGAAACTGTCGTCCTTCCATTTTTCTAGTTTTCTTATTATGCTCAAGTTTTGGACACTAGTATAATTGCCAACTAGAAGCAAAAATGGTGTATATGTGAATAACAGCAGTTCTGTATCATTAATGTAGCTGAATGTACTCCCGTGTTATTCTGTAATTGCGTAATATTGAGATTAAAGAAAAACATCACAGTCCTGCTCTTGCAGATGGTTAGTTCATAATTTGTAATGTCTGTAACATTTTTCCAAACTTCTGTGCAGTCCATCCAAACTTTCATGAAATTCATATAACCAGCAGAAAAGTGTCATTTTCTCACATTCCTGCTATTTCACTTTTATTATTTCATAATTTTATTTACTAGAAACAAAAAGGGATGAGTGATATCTCTTAGTGGACACCTCTCATTTAAGCCATTGTATTTTTCCACTATCATCACTAACTCACTGGAGACTTTCTTTATGTGTCTGCTTCATTGTCTTAACCAATCCCAATGATATTTTTCTTTCTCTATGTGGCAGTTTTCACTCGCAGTGACTGCTGAGCAGTGCAACTGCAGCTGCACACTTGCTCAGTGTTGCATGGCGGCAGTGACAGCAGCAGCACGGTAGACATGTGACAGTAGTAATATACTGTTGTGGCATGACTACAATGCTAGTGTCCATGGAGTCTGACATAGAATTTGATGTACCTTTACTTCTTGTCATACAAAACAGAAAAAGTAAAACAAATCATTGGGGTGGGAAAAAAGGAATTTTAGTTGGCCCTTTAATGAATAAAAAAATTGGGGAAAAAAAAGGGTCCTTTCCATGCACTATGTAACAACTTGAGAAAGGAGAATGAAAAATTTGTTATGGTTTCTCTTGCATTGAGTTTTGTTTGCCTGTTTCTNAGAAAAAGTAAAACAAATCATTGGGGTGGGAAAAAAGGAATTTTAGTTGGCCCTTTAATGAATAAAAAAATTGGGAAAAAAAAAGGGTCCTTTCCATGCATTATGTAACAACTTGAGAAAGGAGAATGAAAAATTTGTTATGGTTTCTCTTGCATTGAGTTTTGTTTGCCTGTTTCTNTATGTAACAACTTGAGAAAGGAGAATGAAAAATTTGTTATGGTTTCTCTTGCATTGAGTTTTGTTTGCCTGTTTCTTTAGTCTGGTACGTTCCGTAGTGTTGGAGTCTTCTCAATTACAGTACTGGTAAAAAATTTAAGACCACTAACTAAAATGACAGACAATTTATTTCAATGCTAGGTAAAGTGATAATTTGAGAAAGAACATTTTCACAGAATGTTGAAATACACTCGTTTATGTTAATGGTCCCAGCTTGTGTAGGAGTTTTTGCTCTCAGCTGACTGCTACGATGCTTATTAATGCCTGACGATTGACATTTGGTTGTTGTATTTGTAATACGTATTTTACTTACATTTAACTACTGTGCTACCTCGCTATGTGATCTGTTGCACTTATGCAAGCCAATAATTTGCCAATTAACATCAACAAATGCACTCTCTTCCCATTGTTTACACAATTAACTTTATAACTTCCATGCGACAGTGCACTGCCAACTACAAATGAAGCTCAAGTGAAAAACCAGCATGAAAAGAAAATGTTCTTGTATACCATTTGTAGTGAAAAGAAACTTAAAAAGAGACATTCATTGGCTATAGATTGCTCAACGCTGTTGTAATTTAATATAATTACAACAAAAAATAAGAGCTTATTGTACTATAAATTCAAAAAATAAACATGCAAAAAATAAGTAACAGTATTTTTTTTGGAAGTTTCATTTTTGTACCACAGTGACATCCATATATGTAATATTGTTTCTAAGAAAAATATTTGGTGGTAATATTTGAAAAAAAAANTTTGTACCACAGTGACATCCATATATGTAATATTGTTTCTAAGAAAAATATTTGGTGGTAATATTTGAAAAAAAAACATAGAGTCCTTAGCAGCACTTATGTATCTTAAAGAGGTAAAATTTTGTTGTCGTCTTCCAGAATAAANTTTGTACCACAGTGACATCCATATATGTAATATTGTTTCTAAGAAAAATATTTGGTGGTAATATTTGAAAAAAAACATAGAGTCCTTAGCAGCACTTATGTATCTTAAAGAGGTAAAATTTTGTTGTCGTCTTCCAGAATAAANAAAAAAAACATAGAGTCCTTAGCAGCACTTATGTATCTTAAAGAGGTAAAATTTTGTTGTCGTCTTCCAGAATAAAAAATTGTGAATATGTGAGTATATTCTAATTAAAGAAAGTGCCTTTGAAAAAAAAAATTACAAATATTTTGTGGCAAAGTTTAGGTTCTGCTTGATTTTTCTTTTATATTATTCTGTGGTCTTAAACTTTTGACCAGTACTGTACTGTAATAAAATCGTATATGTCATTGCTTCACACAATCTTCAAATTATTGAGCTTCCCTTGTGACATCATTGCAAACACGAAAAGGTGGCTGGAAAATGCATGAACCAACTGCCACTTGCAGCTGCGATGCTGCTAGCACTGAAAGGCACTCTATGCGCAAGCAGAGCTGTTTACAGTTTTGATTTTTAACATTTGTGGACTATAAGTAAACTGTTATTTTTAAAATTATTTTATATTTTTCTATTTTAATTTTTTTGTTTAACATTTTCAACTACCCAAATTAAATATATACAGTATTTTCATATGTTGTGTTTTTAAAATAAAATATGTGAGATTTCCTGAACAGATAAATTTTGTCGTAAATTTTCATGTATATCATTTTATGAGTTTACTAAAGCCATTTAATAGCAGTGTTACAAATATTTCTTGATGTGGTTAACAAGTTTTTTATGAAGAACATACAGTAGAACCTTACTGATACAACTCATTACAGTTTGCAGCTATAGGGTTTTTGTCTTTGGTTATAGGTGGTTGCAACAGATACCTATTTTGGTAACTTTTGGACCAATTTTGACCCACCCCAACCCCAATACGTCATAATTTGCAATTTTTTGCACGCAGTTCATGTTCAATCATCTGTAGCATGGAAATAAGGTTTTGAATTAAATATACATGTATTTCAATAGGCAGACATCTTCCAAAAAATTGGTTCCCTAGAAGAGTATATTGAACCTCCCTAGTCGCCATAAATGTTAACAAACATTGAGCAGTGCATAAGTTTTACTGGGTGCAAAGTCCATTTTCAGTGGCTTGTAATGACGCAGTATTCTTAATTTTCGGGACACGTGTTTCAAGTTCGTTCATTTTATTAAGCTTTGCTAAGCTTCGTAGTATTTTTATCGGGTTTGAAATTAAAGCCGTGGTGGTTAGTTTCCTGTGATAGTTTGTTTATCGGGCATACGTTTGCCGTTTTACGGTTATCAGGAGTCTGTTTACAGTTTCGTTTTGAACATCGTAGTTTTCAGTTTTTGTTAAGCGTCAGCATTATTTAGCTTTTTTTCAGAATGCGTCAACAAGTTTTGTTGTACGAGAAGTTTGTTTGTCTGCATGTTGATGGTGCAGTTTTAGTGTGTACAACGCAGTTTCGATAACATGTCAGTTTCAATAATGCGTGGAGAGCGTGTGTGGCCAAGCCCTTATCTCAGGAGAGGGGGGGTGATAGGCCGCACAAATGCACGTGTGCCTGTCGCCCTTCAAGCAGTGCTTCAGGTCAGTCGCCCTTGAGGGCTGGAAAGCAGTGCAGGTCAGTTGGAAGAGAGTCTCCACTCAAGAATGCTTGCTTAGGCCGCGTCGGGCGTGACGATAACCCCCACATCGGCAACTAGACTTTACTATATTATTTCTACGCCGGTGTGGGAGGTAGCCGCAGTTATTATAGTTATTATTTCTTCGGGCCAGTTTTTCAGAACATGAATAATCTATAAACGACTGTGGTTCTGTTCTGCCCATATCTAGTTAACTTTGCACATTTCGTACTCTGCATATTGTGAACTTTGGCTGTGAAAGGTGTCACTTCAAGATTAAATAAAAATATATAACAAATACTCTGGAACTTGAACATATTTCATATGTAATTGGCGTCCATTTTAAAGAGTCTCGTGTACTACCTCTGAACTAGCAGTGGCAACTTAACGTATAGCGGTGTAACTGTAGCGCCCAACATTACAGGCTTTTTGCAGTAAAATCAAAGGATTTTTTATTAAAATATTTAATTCACTATGCAGACATTTACTGAATAAACTGATAATCCTAAAAGTGTATACTTGACCTCCCTGTGTTGCCATAAATGTTTACAATTATTGATCAATGCATAAGTTTTACTAAGTGCAAAGTCAATTTTCAGGATCTTCTTGCAGGAAAATCAAAGGATATATTACCAAAATATTAATTTATTTCAATAGATAAAAGACTTCTGAATAAACTGATATAGTGGAAGGGAATGTATGACACCCTTTTTTTCGCCAAAATATGCACAAGCAAGGTGCCTGTGTGTGACGTAACTCATGGCAAGCACCAAATGGAATTTTACTGGAAAATGAGTATGTGGTTTTGAATGATTAATTATTGAAAGTCATAAAGAAACAAATCTTAATGACCATATTTAGTCACAGCTGTCTTAGATATCACACATATTTAAATTAAATATTATTAATCACTTCAAAAATGCAGATGTCTGTCAAACAAAACATGCTGAAAACTACATGTCTCCGTACATTAATTCACAAAATTAAACCAAAAACGTTACCAAATTGGAGCCCAAAGATAAGCACAATAAGTTGTCAACAAGCAGTAATCAAAACCAAGAGAAATATAAAAACTGTGCTCAAATCCAAGTTGTAATTAATACAAGTAAAAAGAGATCACAATGGCAAGACAAGTGCGTGGCATAATAGTAGTCGCATCACATGCTGGAACACTCAGCAGTCTGTGGGGGAGGGGGTGGGCAGAGTCAATGGGTATTGGCTAATGGTGATAACCTGGGGGGGTTATATATTTAGATATGTGATCCTTTCAATATAATGCTGGCCAAGTGAAACACGAAGAAGTGCAAAAAACTTCTTTTTTTTTTGGGCATATTTCCCTTTAATATTGAACTCTTTTTAAATGAAAATTTTCACTCTTCCTGAAAAACGTGTTGTAAAGGAGAGGAGGTGACAGTAAATCTGATTGCAATAGTCGGGTTATAGTATATATGGTATGTTTTCCATAGATTAGGAGGCATAAGTTTCAATTGTTGTTACTGCATTAAAACTGTTGTTTCTTTTTAAATAGTTAATAGTAACTATGTAGTTGGCACTGTAATGAAAATTATAGGCTATTCACTGTAAAGTGAGCACTTTTGAAAGCCCTCTCATTTTGAATAATAGTCTATAAATATGATTTATTTTAGTCTTGGACGTTAACTTCCAAGTGCTGTAGAATATACAAACTATGTTTATTACTTTCATGACAATATTTATTTGGAAAGGTGGTTTTAAGGATAAAAAATATGGCTGAAATGAAAAAGTAACTAGGGCCTCAAAAGTACTTATTTTATAGTGAACAGCCTATAGATAATCCATTTAATATACACAGCTTATAGTAGCTCTGTAGAGTGTAGTAATGTACTAAATAATTTGTTTATTTCTTAAAATTAAATCTTAATTCCGCTGTTAGTTTGCAAAAAACAAGGATGCGCGTGTCGATTCTCAACTTGTAAACCAAATAGACACTGAACAAAAATATTGGCGGACACTCTTAGAACGAATTACTGCAGTTATAATTTTTTTAGCAGAACGAGGTCTTGCATTTTGGGGTAGTGATGAAATTGTTGGTTCACCTCACAATGGAAATTATTTAGGTTTATTAGAATTAATAGCTAAATTTGACATTTTTCTGGCCGAACATATACATATTCATGCAAATAAAGGAAAGGGACATACGTCATACTTGTCAAAAACAACATGCGAGGAATTTATCCATCTAATTGCATCAAGCATACTGAATCATATTATATGCGAAATTAAGAGATGCAAATACTATTAAGTATCATTGGATTCTACTCCAGATATATCGCATATAGACCAACTGACTCTGATAGTGCGCTATGTCCTACCATCTGGACCAGTGGAAAGGTTTGTAAGATTCTTGGATATGGAAGGCCATACTGCTGAACAACTCACTCAAAGCTTACTAAANTCTGGACCAGTGGAAAGGTTTGTAAGATTCTTGGATATGGAAGGCCATACTGCTGAACAACTCACTCAAAGCTTACAAAATTTTTTTATTGAGAATGGTATTAATATCAAAGATTGTCGAGGGCAAAGTTATGACAATGCCAGCAACATGAGCGGGAAATACAGCGGCTTACAAGCATGAATTAAGGAGATAAATAAGTATGCGGAATACATTCCCTGCTTTGCACATTCATTAAATTTGGTTGCCAAGTGTGCTGCAGAATGCTGTACAGAACCATCAATTTTCTTCGATTTCATTGAAAGCCTATATTCATTTTTTCCGCTTCAACCTATCGATGGGGTCTTTTTACGAAAGTATTAAAAGATACTGGTTCAAAAATTCCAATTTTGAAAAGATTATCGGACACTAGGTGGTCTGCCCGAGCTGATGCGACGAAGGCACTTTTATATGGTTTTACCATTATCAAACAAGTTTTAGATGACCTATCTAATAACAAGGATCAAAAGGTAGAGTGTCGTAATCAAGCTTACGGACTAGTTTCGAAAATGAATAAATTAGAAACGGGAATAATGATTATTGCGGGGACGAAGTTCTAGAACGTTTGCAAGCGACTGACACTTTGCTGCAGTCATCTGATCAAGACCTTAACACGGGACACACTCTTTATAAATCACGGGTACGTCCAAGCAATGCGGTCTACATTTTCAGATCTAGAAACAAAAACCAAAACCTTAACTGGCTGTGAAGAATATCAGCAATCGTCTTCAAAAAAACGCAAGCGACAAACAAAGTACGACCATTTTAGCGGTTCTACTACACTCGACGAAGTTGTAGGAAATCAAACACCTGGACAATATTATGAAATTCAGGTGTTTATTGTCATAATTGATAATGTACTGTCTGCATTAGCTATACACACGGAAGCGTACCATCAAGTGACCAGTGTATTTGGAATACTTCTGCAATTAAAATCTTTAACGGCAGAAGAGATCTTGAAAAGAACTTCAATTATTGTCAGTGCTTACCCAGATGATGTGGAAGACAGTCTGGGCAACGAACTGGTGCAGTTCGCTGAGCTGCTCGAAACAGATGTGGCTGCTGCTATTGACAGCAAAAAGCACGAGTCTCTGGAACTTAAATTTTATAAACTTTTAACGGAAAAATCATTAGAATCGTGTTTCCAAAATGTAGAAATAGTGTTACGCATTTGCTTGAGTTTGATGATCACCAACTGCAGCAGAAAACGTTCTTTTTCAACATTAAAGTGCATTAAAATGAGTTAAGAAACACAATGGGACAAGAATGTCTAAATGACCTCACTTTAATGAACATAGAAAATGATTTACTAAGAAATGTTGATTTGACTAGTGTGATCTCTAAATTTGCCCACATTAAATCACGAAAAGTTTTTTTATTAATGTGCTAAAGGTTCCATACAACAACTCGAGGCTTCCGCTGACTAGGATTTTCTATAGTGACCGAAGCAGTACCAACCTTGGCAAACATTCTCCCCTCGCTAGGATTTGTGAGGAGTACGAGACAGCACGTTCCTGCGGGACTTGGGACATATTTTTTGATGCTGCTGACATTTAAAAACAAATGTATGACATTCTTAAAATTACGCCTACTGTTTTAGTTTTATATTTTTATGATTGTGACTATTTGTATTTTATTAAATTTAATTATCTGTAACTTAGTTTGACCTAAATTTGTACCATATTTTTTTATTTATGTTCTTAGTTTAGTTTTTATTTAATATTTAACATTTATTTTAATTTTAAATTTATACCTTAACGTGTTTTTAAATTTTTGATACAGTTATTTTTTTTAAATATCGTAATTATGTATTGTTTGACTAAGAATGATGTGTTCGCCTGTTATCAAACTTTCTTGTAGTAATTTTTAATGTGAAATAAGTGTGCTGTTTTATTTTATATCCTAAACTTTAATACCTAAAGCAAACGAAGGGCCTCTTGTTCGCATTTGCTGCAGGCCCTGCGCTGACTTAATCCGGCATTGGGGTACATGCATGTGTGTGTTCTCCCCCTCCCTAAAACTTTTGACACGTGAACCCAATTTCATCAGTCTCAATAGACCTATAGTACTTAGTAAGGACATCTGACTTTAATCATTTTTGACCGAACTGGGTACTTATTTTCAAAATGGTGGTAGTTTTAAAATTTTGGGTGTTATGTCATATTTTGGGAACTATTTAACAGATTTAAACCAAATTTTGTAATTTTACAGTGTATCATGTAAGCATTGAATTTTGAGGTAAATATTGTTAGTTCACCATTTTGGAAGATAACACTACATGAAAAATAAAGCTGTTACGTTATATCTTGAAAACTACTCAACCAATTCTCACCAAATTTTGCACACAAATAATACTATGGAAAGGACATGTGAACAAACGAAATTAAAATGAATAAGGCACTTATTTTCTAAATTATGTTCATACAAATATTTTACGTTGATTTGGTATATCTACCACATTATATGCCAACACATAGCCACTTTTTTCAGCTATTTTGTAAGATAGCGGTATATGAAGAAATAAAGTTTTTGCTTCATATCTTGGGGGACCAATCAACCAATTCCCAGCGAATCTTATATGCAAGTAGTGCTACGGTAGGCCATGTGACCTTACATGTTTTAGGTGGCACAGGCCTTTTTTTTCTAACTGGATTAATATAAATAGTTAAGATTAGTTTGTTTATACAGTTCAACAAACTTACTTAACCAAATTTTGTATGCTAACAGTATTAATTAGAAGTATTAGTGCTTAACGTACAGATCCTCTTTAGTCAGCCTTTTTGTAATATAGTGCCAGGTGAGAAAATGGAACTTCTGTGCCATATTTCCAGAACTATTCAACTAATTGTTATTGAATTTTGCACACCAGCAGTGCTACAGAAGGCCATGTAAACTTACATGATTAAGGTGGGTCGGACACTGATTTAAAAAATGGTGGCCATATAAATAATTTTGATAAGTTTCTCTTATCTATTAAACAATTAATGCAAATTGAACCAAACATTGTACGCTAACAGTATCTATTAGAAGCATCCTATACAGAGCCTCATTTGAGCACTTTTTGTATGATAACGCCAAAGGAGAAAATAAAATTTTTATGACATATCTTGGGAATCAATCTACTGTTTATCACCAAATTCTTCACACAAATAGTGGTACAGTAGGCCATGTAATCTTTCATGTGGCTCAGCCATGTATTTAAAAAATGATGGCCCTATAATTGTTTCAGGATAGTTAACCTTATCTACCAAAACATTAGACTGTTTACATCCAAAGTTTATTTTCCAAATTATGCTTCCGTGATGCAGTTTGGTTGTACACTAGATTATTATAGTATGAGGTGTTCTGCATTCAAATCCTGGGTAAGGCACGTGTGTATTTGTATTTGTCTCACTACTGTTACATATGTTTCTTGTTCCATCTATAACAATATTGCTATCAATGGGACATAAAGGACTACCTATCATCTCAAGTTTTAAGAACTTCATTGAAAATTATATGCACCCATGTTGAGGAAAGTAACCTCATAAATTATGTCAGTAGGTTCTTGTTTCCTCTCCTGGCCAGCCAAATTAAAATCTATTATTGAATCACCCAAGTCGTCAGAGAGTGACTTGTAGACTTGTCAGAACATTCCATAATGTATCTGTTCCTCATGTGGAAGTTAGTCCTCATNCCTAGGGTGATTTTTCAAAGGTTCTTTTCAAAAGTATCGAAGATACCGTGAATGGATTATATCAATTGTTTTATGAAAATAGTTCTTTGGGATAATGCTCCTACATTAGTGCTAGTTAAAAAGCTTTCAGTTATTCTTTGCCTTAAAGTTTCTCTTTTGGTGGATGATGACTCCATTGGTGGTTTCATTTACCCTTCAGCTCAAACTTTCCTAACATGCTAACTCTTCATGAATCAAACTGTGAAACTGTATGGGGACTGTACCATGTTGTGGCAAGAAATGGTACTCATGGGACCAATTGGACAAATGAGCCAAAACTTTTTTTATTGTGCGATAATTTGACATACTGAGGATTCACTTGACTGGACCTTGTTAAATTTGGTTTGGATGGTACATTACTGGCAAGTGCAAAGGTGTTTGAACTTGTTCCATTTATTATGTTGCTGCATGTATAGAGAAATTCAAGAAACTGAGAAAATTCTGTGCGGACTTTTTGCAGGAGGTATTCCTAATGATGCTTTATCTGATGATGACTCTGATGACATTGAATGGTTTGCAGAGCCACAAATTCCAGATACTGTATCAGACTTTGCTATCACTGGCCCTAAGTATGGATTTGGCAGTCAGAAGTCGGGAGTTTTTCAGAATTTGCAGGTTAGTATTGTATGTATTTTATTTTGCTTTGGAAGTATGAAGCTATGCAGTGATTTTTTTTTCTTGACATGTCATTAACTGTTAATGGACAGGATGCAAATTTCTGAAAAACATTTTTATTAACAGTTGAGTTCCAACATTTTGTATAGAATAAATCCACATAATATGTAATCATTAAAATTTATTTAATAAATTGTTTGTGTTGATAAAATTGTATGGTTTCAAATCCAGTCACTTGCTCTTTATTACCATGCAGAAGTATGTTCTGGTAAAATTTGTGCATTTAAAGTGCAGTGATATATCCAGTAGGGCATGCAAGCCCTCAAATTTTTTAAATAATTTATGGATATTGCATTAGGGTTTATCACGTTTAGATTGTACGTTGTTATACATTCTACACTGAAGAGCCAAAAAAACTGGTACACCTGCCTAATATCGTGTAGGGCCGCCTCGAGCAAGCAGAAGTGCCGCAAGTCGACGTGGCATTGACTCAACAAATGTCTGAAGGTATGCAGGAGGCAATTCACACCATGAATCCTGCAGGGCAGTCCACAAATCCACAGGAGTGCGAGGCGGTGGAGATCTCTTCTGAACAGCACGTTGCAAGGCATCCCAGATATGCTCAATAATGTTCATGTCTGGTGATTTAGGTGGCCAATGGAAGTGTCTAAAGTCAGAAGAGTGTTCCTGGAGCCACTCGGTAGCAACTCTCGACGTATGGGGTGTCGCATTGTGCTGCTGGAATTGTCCACGTCCATCGGAATGCACAATGGACATGAATGGGTGCAGGTGATCGGACAGGATGCTTACGTATCTGTCACCTGTCAGAGTCGTATCTAGACGTGTCAGGGGTCCCATTACACGCCAACAGCACACGCCCCATACCATGACAGAGCCTCCACCAGCTTGAACAGAGCTCTGTTGACATGTAGGGTCCATGGATTCATGAGGATGTCTCCATACCCGTACATGTCCATCCGCCCGATACAACTGGAAACGAGACTCGTCATACCAGGCAACGTGTTTCCAGTCATCAACAGTCCAATGGCGGCGTTGGCGGGCCCAGGCAAGGCGTAAAGCTTTGTGTCGCGCAGTCAACAACGGTACACGAGTGGGCCTTCGGCTCCGAAAGCCCATATCAATGATGGTCCGTTGAATAGTTCGCACGCTGGCACCTGTTGATGCCCCATCATTGAAATCTGCGCCAATTTGAGAAAGGGTTGCACGTCTGTCACGTTTAATGATTCTCATCAGTTGTCATTTGTCCCGTTCGTTCACAATCTTTTTCCAGCCGCAGCGATGTCGAAGATTTTATGTTTTACCGGATTCCCGATATTCACGGTACACTCGGAAAATAGTCGTACACGAAAATTCAAAATTTATCGCTACCTCGGAGATGCTATGTCCCATATCTCGTGCGCCGACTATAACACCACGTTCAAACTCACTTAAATCTTGATAACCTGCCATTGTAGCAGCAGTAACCAATCTAGCAACTTTGCCATATGCTTGTTGTCTTATATAGGTGCTGCCGACTGCATCGCATTACTCTGATTGGTTCCATACCTCTGTTATTTGCACACGCACGCCTATACGAGTTTTTTTGGCTCTCCAGTGTATAAGACCAAGAAGTTTCATTTTATGTGTATCTGTTAGGCTTGTTTTACCAGATTAAGACTATAATTTATTATATTCAGGCAGTCCTCGACTTTTATATGGCGTATAATTTATGTAGACGAACGATTACCGGCCGAATATAAATTATTTTTACAACAAATCGTTGTACATGAAATATATGTTACTTTAAAAATTATACAGAGCTCGTGGGAAAATAAAACCATTTGTTAATGCGCGTAAATACGTTATTCTAAACAACAAAACTATAATATGTTTCTGGGTGTAGTTCGGGATATGGATAACAGATGGCGTGGGAGGGCGTTTTTTAACCGAAGGTGCTCCTGTCCGTCGCAAGATGGCAGCACATGGTTGGAGTGTCTGTAAACTTGAAAAAGGTTTCGATTTTTTTCTTACATTTGGATACGGATTGTTTTACTGTTCATCTCATTTTGAACACCTATACATTACTATTTTATCACGAAGTCTCGTTTCTAAAACTAACAACTGCTTTTATATAACCACTTAAAATAAAATGTATTAATTAATCTACGAACTCTTTCTTATCCGCGTATTTTCTGCTTGTCTGATGTGTGCCGGCACTGCTCTCAGAATAGCCAACGTAATATTAATTTCTGTTAGTTCGTGCATCAGCTGATACAGGATTTTGTAAATGGCGCGTTGTTTGTTTTCAATACGTTACGTTGCCACTCACTGACTGTTAGAATGTGGCCTTCTTATATGAAATGAACTATACCATGTTCCAGTACTCTTGCTCACAAACACCTGGTAGTTGTACACTGAAGAGCCAAAAAAACTGGTACACCTGCCTAATATCGTGTAGGGCCCCCCCGAGCACGCAGAAGTGCCGCAAGACGACGTGGCATGGACTCGACTAATGTCTGAAGGTATGCAGGAGGCAATTCACACCATGAATCCTGCAGGTCAGTCCACAAATCCAATCTTTGCCAATTTGAGAAAGGGTTGCACTTCTGTCACATTTAATGATTCTCGTCAGTCGTTGTTTGTCCCGTTCTTTCATGATCTTTTTCCGGCCTCAACAATGTCGAAGATGTGATGTTTTACCGGATTCCCAATATTCATGGTACACTCGTGAAATGGTCGTACGCGAACATCCAAATGTTATTGCTACCTGGGAGATGCTATGTCCCATCTCTCGTGCGCCAACTATAACACCTCGTTCAAACTCACTTAAATCTTGATAACCTGACATTGTAGCAGCAGTAACCGATCTAGCTGCCGACCGCATCGTGTTACTCTGGTTGGTTCCATACCTCTGTTATTTGCATACGCACACCTATACCAGTTTGACTCTTCATTGTACATCCACTGCTGCTATAACCCATGCAAACAGATCCTCCTGGGACTCCACCGGGGTCTCGTAAACCAGACTTTTCATGTGGACCCACAGGAAATAATCCATCAGTGACAAATCTGGCGAATGTGTAGGCCAATCAATTGGGCCACCACTGCTGATTCACCATCGCCCGAATCGTTTGTCAAGATGTCCGCAAGCAGCTCGTGCAAAGTGCGGTGGTGCACCATCGTGTTGAAACCACGCGGCTTGCCAGATGTTCAATGGCACATATTCCATGAGCTCTGTCAATTCGTCGTGCAGGAAAATCAAGTGCGACACACCTGTGAGGTGAGATTGCAGTAGTTATGGCCCAATCACATGGTTGTCTAGAATCCCTGCCCACACTTTGATGGCATAACATTCCTGAAAGCCACGGGGGTGCGTAGCATACAGGTTTTCCTCCACCTACACATGGCTGTTGCACGAATTGAACACACTTTCTCTGATGAATTTGGCTGCGTTCATGAAGAGAATGCGCCATGGAAAATGGGGCTCCTCCACACAACTGTGCAGGAACCACATACAGAACCAGAGTCATGGTGCAAAATCTGCTGGACCCATAGCATGGTCCTTCTGGTGGTGGTACTACTGATGTAGCTGTTGCTCATGAATCATATACCAGACGGTGTTATGATCCACAGCAAGGGCACGTGCAATCCTGGTACTCATCTGTCGACGCATCCTCTTCAACTTTTTGGAGTATGGCATCTTCAAGACCGGGGATGTGGTGCCACCTTGATGCACCACAGTCGGTCCTGCTGGTGGCAAATGTAACCGTTCGTGGGAGCCAGCGATCAACTCTGGCAAAAATGGTGTGTGATGGTGTCCGACGGTGTGGAAAACACGTCTTGTACATCTGATGTTCAGCCGTTCCATTACACTTAACTCAGACATATACCAACATCGTATCAGCATACTCTTCAAATGTGTAGTTAACCATGTTCAACAGCAAGGAATTGCCACAAGATTTGACACCTCGACACAAGCAGTGAACGGCATTCAGGATGGGTTGCAGACATGTGACATCAAAAGATCTTTGTTGCATGTTGTACTCTGCTCCATTCATTGACACCGCAGACATGGGATGTGTCCACGAGTAGTGGTAATTGGCTTGTAGCGGGGAAAGGGTACATTCCCGGACATGGGTTCCTAACCTATGCAAAATGTTCTCTACTCGGTTCCTACTATAAGCACTCAATGTATGTAATAGGAATTTAGATACATTCTGTATATGTCTAAGACATTAGACAAATATTTCTACTCGACTCGCCAACGTATAAAAAATAACATAAAAGTCAGAATAATACAATATTTGAAAATTGCTCATCCTGTTCATAATTAAAATGATACTGTTAACTGTCTAGCAAGGAAAAAATGTAACCAAAGACTTTTCAGTCATTCGCCAAGTGTTCTCACTCCTTTGCTTTAATTAGCTGAGCCATACTTAGTCTTCACCGTAATTATAATATTCACAATGCACTACTGCAAAACATTAGTATTGACATCATTAAATAAAAGAAATAGGAAACAACAAACACCTTGCTTTGTTTTGAGTCGTAAGCAGAGTCTTAGACAGAAGAGTTAGAAGGAAATATGTAGTATGTTTCTCCACGGGTGGTCCACTGCCACTCAACAAACAAACTACCTAAGCACTGTAGTACAACATTAAGCCTGCATGAGTATTTTAGCGTTGTTCCTTTAAGTACACTGCCGGAGTAAGTGAAATGAGTGAACAAAGAGATTTGGGTGACTCTTAACATCAAGGTCTTGAAAGCTAATGAGGGTAAAACGAGGCGAGGTGTGGAGCAGTGCTGGAATGAAGGGGCAGGGGAAACTGAAAAACCGGGAAAACCTGCCGACCAGTGGCATCGTCCAGCACAATTCCCATATGCAAAAATTCGGAAGCTACTCCGCTGGGAAGCATACCCAGTTCGCCTAGGTGGTGTGCAAGTAGTTTAACCATTAGACCACCACTGCCTTACTGCCAGTGTAAAATCACAAAGGGTGACAGGAAGTGTAATTACATACTTTCACATGTCCATACCAACTTCTACCTGTCTCTGGTAGGGAGACATTTGAAGATATTTACACTTTTTTTGTTGATGCTTTATTGGCAAACAGTCTGACCATGCTTTGGTTTTGGGACTAAAAATTGTGTTTAATGTATGCCGTAAGAAATATTATTAGAAAAATGATGAAATTAGACACTCATAGCACTATTTCTATTAGAATTTTGTCAGGACCACGAAAAATTTTTGGTGGCCACTAACTTTTGATCTATGTTAGTTCTGTGTATAGTGTTCCAACTGTGTAATAAGAATAAAAAATGTTGACACATATCAGAAGTAATAATGAAAAAAACATTAGTACTGAGTTCCTGAATCTTAACATTTCATTAACAGTTTTCTACTCTCTGTTACTACATTATTTTACAAGTATCCATGCTTGTGTCTTTCATCTATGGTCTCATTGTCAGGTTTTCATTCAGTCACACAGTCCTTGTAGGTCAGTGTTAGGATTGTCGTGAGGTCTCTGGTGATCTCCCATTGTTACATATGTGATTGTAGCCTGCTGTCGTCATCTAACTCTTGCCTCTCTCCTCCAGGTCCCTACTGTGCCTCTTTTATCGCCTTGCATGACGACGGACTAGAGATGGTGGCATTGAGTGAAATGAGATGTGGTCTAAAATACTAGGTTACACCAGAGACAAAATGGCAAGCAGTAATCATAAAGTGAGGCTGCCATGTGGCCAGTCATGACAGCGTTTGACCAGATGCTGGGATGGTTACTCGAGGACACTTTGCTTCAACCAGGTCCACAACCATGCCTGGAACTATCCCATTTTCCTTACTAGAGGCTTTGCCCATCTTGGGAGTGCATATAAACTAGTCAGTGAATCGGTGATGTTCAGTCTGTTTCATCACCCTGATCCATCACCACCCAAGAGCCAGTTCTTCGTAGCAAAATAAATCTGAAATGTATGGATCAAACAGTGAATGGCTGTGATCCCATCAGTGTGTGGAGTTTGGGGCCTCCTGCTGCAATACTGGGTGTAGCAGGTCACCATCAGTGTAGTCCCCTGTTTTCTCACAGTGATTTCTCTCCCCGTATTATTGAGAACTGTTACCTCCTTGAAATAATATTGTTATAAAGTGAGGAAAAGCTAAGTCTTTTTAAAAATTTGTTTTATTAGAACTTAAATTTTTAAAATTTTTCTCTTGGTTTAGGCCAGGCGTTTTCAACCTTTTGGTTTTAACAGTACACTTTTCGTTTCATCAAAGTTTCGCGGCACACCAGTAAAAAATAGCCAAGTGTGAGTCGGACTGGCTCGTGGAGGGTTCCGTACAGTATACCCATAATATGTATAACGGACAGCGGAGGCTTAGTAATAGGGTCCCGTTGACACCCTTTAGATAAGAAACCCTAAAAAGCAACATAAATAAAAATACATGGTTAAAAATTAAATCTTTATTATTGGTATTAAGGCTATTAAGGTATTAAATAATATCTATTAATTAATGTGATATTTGAGCCTGGCGCACGGAGCAAAGGTTTTTTATTCTTGGGCAAATTGTCGACAAACACACTCGAAGCTCTTCTTCGACAGATAGACGACGTTCACGTTTTTTACTTTTTATATTCGTCAATGCTGAAAATCCTTGTTCGCAGAGGTATGAAGTCGAAAATGGTAAAAGGGCAATGAGCGCTTTTTTACTTAGTTCTGGACATTCTGATGAAATATACAACCAGAACTTGTTTACATTCAGTTCCTGTAGTTTTAATAGCAAAGTGCGGTCATTCTTTAACTCACAAAACTGTTCTTTCTCTCCCAATCCAAAACCAACCAAGCTGCTGAGTGAAATATTGAAGGGGTCTCTTACCCAATCAAAATCCTTTACCTTGATATTGGGAAAGTATTTGCATATTTTTTTTCCAAAATTGTAATGAATCACTTATCATAGATCTCATTGTAGAATCTACATTTCTGGACGCTGTGTGCGGGAACATGAACAGAGTACCCTGGTGAATATGATTTTTCCATAGAGTTAATTTTTCTGTGAAACCTTTTATTTTGTCTGAAGACGTTAAAATATTCTCATTTCGTCCCTGCATACTTGCATTTAATTTGTTAATATGTTCAAATAAATCTGTTAGATAGGCCAATTTTGTGCACCATGCATCGTCGCTGAATAGATCAACAAACTCGGATGTCTCCAAAGTGAGGAATATCAATAGCTCTTCCTTCAGTTCATATACACGTGACAAAATACGTCCTCTTGAGAGCCACCTTACCTCGGTGTGTAGAAGCAACGTGTAGTGGGCTGCATCCATATCTTGGCAAATTTGTTTGAATAATCTAGATTTCAATGGATGGCTTTTAATGAAATTTATAACCTTCACTACATCTTCCAACACAGTTTTTAAGTCATCCGGCAGAGTTTTTGATACTAATGCTTCCCTATGAATAAAGCAGTGGGTCAGCACAATATTTGGATTTATCTTCTTCACCAAAGCAACAAACCCTTTTACAGAACCAGTCATTGAAGGTGCTCCATCGGTACATATTCCAATACAATCGGTCCATGATAAATCAAAGGACTTCAAATACACATCCAAAACATTATCACCTCTTGTTGTTTCGGGCAGTTCTTTGCAACAAAGAAAGTTTTCAATAATGTCATCTTCAACGATCATGCGTATAAATGCCAGCAGATGTGCCTTCCCACTTATGTCAGTTGATTCATCAACTTGTAAGGCGAATGTGCGAACAATTTGTAGTTTTTCTATTACTTGTGCTTCAATATCTTCTGATATGTGTTCTATGCGCCTGCTGATGGTATTATTGGACAAAGGAATTTTCAATACCTCCTTTTCAGCTTCAACCCCAAATAAGGTCTTCACAATCTGACGACAAGCTGGCAATACTAAATTTTCTGCGACAGTGTGTGGTTTCATTTTTTTTGCTACAAGTTCCGCCACGTGGTAGCTTGCCTCTTGACACTTGTCAGAGATAGTCATTGTCTTGGTAAGACTTGTGGATTGCTGGGCTTGTGATTTCAGCAAACGTTGAAAGTACTGTAGGTCCTTATCCAAGAGATAAGAATGTTTTGTAGAGAGGTGTCTCTTTAATTTGCTAGGAACCATTGCTTCATTGAATAATTTTTGTCCGCAAACGAGACAACAAGGGTTTGGTTCGTCTTTGTCTCCTTTCCAAGTAAACCCCAACTTTAAATAGTCTTCATGATATTGTCGTTTGACATTCATTAGTTTTTGTTTCTTTTCGGCGGGTTGACTCGATGATTGTTGATCTAATCGGCTATATGCCCAATGCTTAAATAGGTACAACTTGCAGAATAGTCAACCCAAACACAGACTTAAATTAAAAAAATATATATATTACTCACACCATATACAGCGAGAGCGATATAATACAGCGAGGACTTCTAAGTGACGCANAATATATATATTACTCACACCATATACAGCGAGAGCGATATAATACAGCGAGGACTTCTAAGTGACGCACGTGACAAGAGAGAGCCGCGAGAACAAACGGTGCGTGGGCGAGTGGAACACTCGTCGAGCGAGAGTGTTCCACCCGCTCCCCATACCCTCCGCTCCGCTACCATGACAACCTGACAACGAGAAGCGCACATGCTACGCGTCAGTTGTTTTCGTACTTTTTTCTCATTAAAATAGTTATTCATGTTTTTAATGCGGCATACAATTCGCGGCACACTTGAAAACATACGCGGCACACCTGTTGAAAACCGTTGGTTTAGGCCTTATATTGTGGTAGTCCTTTTAATTTCCTTTTGTTGTTATGATCTAGTTTACGAGAGGTTGGTTTCTCTTTTTTTTTTATTGGCTTGGATTTCGGGCTTAAGTTTAAGGGAGGTTGGTTTTGATCTTTGAATTTTACATCTGTAGATTTCTATTCTCTGGGCTCAGGAGATGGTATTCTTGGAAAAGTTTGAATTGTCAGCTGGAGGATTTTTTTTTCTGAAGCCGCTGTTTTGCGGAGTAGTTTTAGCAGTATTTCGTGTTTGTTTTTCTAAAACTTTCTTTTAATCCCTGAACATTGCACAAAATGTGCATTTCCTGTCCCCCCTCCATTACCTCCCTCCTGGTGGTGCTGAAAGAATACTGGAGTTGTGCAGAGTGATTTCCGTCAGGCGGAACGGACAAAAATGTTTTGCTTTGTTTGGAAGGTTGTTGAGTTTGGAGGCTGCGGCAGCGGGGTGAGAGGGAAGCATTGCTGGTGTGAGCTGGGGAAGTTTTGGCTCTTAGGGGGTAAAGGGGAAGACGGCGGTGCTGGCGTCGTGATCGGTAAAGGTGACTGGTAGGGTGGCACGGTGTGATTGGCCGGTGATGTGGTGAGAGGAGGGAGGCATGTGAGGAAGCAGCAATGTGTTGAAGTGGGGAGTTGTGGTTGAAGTGTGGCAGCGAGCAGATATGGGCGGTCGGAGGTGCCGCGGAAAGTCGCCAAAATGTAACAGATGTAATTTTTGGTTTTGTTTTTGTGGTTTCCCTCTTGTAGGAGGAGGGGTCTTTTCCTTTTTTGTAGAAAACTGGTAATGGCCAGGTTTGTAGTGGGAGTAGGAATCGGGTAACGGACTTGTGAAGATGGTCGTGCGAGCAGAAGCTGAGATGCTAAGATAGCAGGTACTTGCTAGGCATGGTAGTTCATGAGGTTATGAGGACGCCTTTGTAAAGAAATTAAGTTTGCCATTTTAGTACGACCTAAAGTATTTTGATAATGAACTTTTTTCATGTTTTAAAACAATCCACATCTTATAACCTTTGAATTACTTTTGGATTTTTTGTTTGAAATCAGGATTCGTAACATTTCTCGTTTTTCTTTTAAATTTGGCTTTTACAATTTATATACGACTTTAATTGGTAAGAGCTATTGAAGTTTTACTTAGACGCTATTGCTTTAATCAGTTTGAATCAGAAATTGTACCTGATTTTAATTTAATAATTGTATTTATCCTTTTGCTTCTTAGAATATGTTAGAATTAATTTTCATTGGCGTTTCTTGAGACTCTTGGTTTAAAGTACCCCAAGTCAAATATCTCAGAGTAACTTACTAGCCAAGTTTGTTGTTTCTTTTTGCTTTCTTGACCAGAGTGTAAAATGGAATAGAGATGTTTTTAATTATTATATATATTTTTTTNTTTGAGATGTTTGTTGAGTTGTAAATCATTTTGCAGCTAAGACGAGTTTTTCTGGTCGAAAATTGTCGGGCTTCGTGCTGACCCTCCCTTATAAGGAAAGAGCACATGGTGTTTAGGGAGTGGTTTTAGCCATATTTGTGTAGTGTCTAAAGTCCCTGCATAACAATATGGATCGGTATGTGTTGAGGCTTTATTCACCAAAGTGGGACCTAGCAGCACCATCATACAGTACTAAGAAAGTTAATGACAAAAACTTGAATAAATGCTAGTAGTCTGTGCAGGTTCCCTTTTGCACTTCTTGCAACATGCCCAGAAAACACTACCACCAAAATCCCACATGGATGTGTGTGTCACTTTCGAATGTGACTGAAAGAGGCACAGAGGTTAGAAAGGGGATAAACTGGACTGCTGGTGATCTACACCACATTTACATAGGAAAATTTAACATGTGTCTTTCATCTTAAAAACGTAGATTTATACATTTTTAATTTTTTTTTGTCAGGCAATGCTAGGTGTTTTGGCATCTAATGAAGCTATGCCACTTTTGTCTTCTTACAGAGATTGTCAAGATTTTATATGTTTAATTGCAATGAATCTCAATTATTTCACGTCTTTAAAGCAGTGATGCTTTGCTTACATAAAAAAAATTTGAAGTGTTAAATTTTTTATAATGATCCTTGAAATATAAGACATCAAAGTTTTATGTTATATAACATGAAATTGGTGTAACCACACATTTTTGTCTACTTTTAAATTATTTCATTCCTTTGATGTGAAGTTGCAAATTTTTAAAATAACTGTTTTGCTAAAAAATTTATAATAAAAATTCTCTCTTCCATTATTTGTGTGCAAACAAATTTGTACTGTATGCTTATGTTGTTTTTTTGTGTTCAGTAAATCAGATATGTTCCGTAAACAGTTGTTACCCTAACACTCTCATTTTTACTGATTAATCAACAAAATTTAAGATTATGAGGATAAAATTTCTCATACTAAGTCTTAATACTTTCTGCTTGCAGTGTGTAGTCGCAGAGTTATTAGATATTCCTGAGCCAGATACAACACCTGCTTCTGAAAGGAATGAACTTAAAATTCAGCAAGAACAGCTGCATTTCAGCGAAGATCATTACATGGCTGATCTCATGGAGTCAGAGGAAATACATCATTTTTTGCAATTCAAGCCACCCTGGGATGGCGATGGGTGCCAGTGGCAACAAAGTAAAATTCCCACCAAATTGATCTCTTTTGCTATGTGCTTATGAAAAATGGTGATGGTGCCAAAAGGACTACAGGAAATTCCCTTAAAACGGCTCATCTCAGACAAGATGTTTTGTGTTCGAGAACAAGCGATTGGTTACCTTTACATGTTATGTTGTTTGATCTAACTGTTGCATGCAGTGCATTTGTAGCAGTGAAGGTAATTTTTTTATTCTTGGTTTCATGCGATAAGCCCATTTTCCATTATGTGTTAATAAGACGAAGGGTAGATTAAATTTGTGTTATATCAAGTTCATGCCCCAAGGGAGCACTGTACTATCATTAACAATTGTTGCGAAAACAGTTTAAGTAGCTGTGTTAAAAACTATTTTCATGACTTTGTGGTACGCTGCTTATAGTTAATTTAATATAGAATAAGACATACAGCCATGTAACCGAGGGAGGA
Organism: Clitarchus hookeri; assembly: GCA_002778355.1. Taxonomy (NCBI): domain Eukaryota; kingdom Metazoa; phylum Arthropoda; class Insecta; order Phasmatodea; family Phasmatidae; genus Clitarchus; species Clitarchus hookeri. Next base: position 33,884 of record NQII01000893.1, read on the forward strand.
TGAAGCTCATCCTAAGATAACAAAATAAGTACTCCCATTAAAAAATTTTATTTAATGTTTAGTTATTTGAAGTAATTCTAGTAAAATATCAATTAAACATACATACATTTAAATGAGATGTTAAATTTATGCATTGGGGTTCATTTGTAAAGCATATTATTTAGTGTTTTGTTTCAGTCAGTGAACAAAAAATTATTCAGTTAAACAAAAATCATAGTTGGAACTGGAAAATGTTGTTTTGAAATGGTAGAAAGTGGTATTTTGAAATTTGAAAAGTAATGTTTTCATTTTTGAATATTTACTATCCAACATTTTCGCCTTGATATCCCCTGAAAATATTTGTGAGGTTAGATACAAATAAACAAATTACGAAATAGAATAAATCATAAATTTTAACAGATAAAATGAGTAATTCTTCATACTAGTCGTTGGTGATGTAACTATGACACCATCTTGGAAGTTTACAAACAATAGACACTGTAGTGAAAGTAGTCTACAAAACAACATACAGTCATCTGCTTCCCAAAACAATACAGCAGAATATTCTAGTGTTTCTAATGCACCTAATTTAGCCAGAGCTGCTCTCACACCTGGCTGTAGCTGTCCATGCGTTGGTTCCTCACAAGCAGAGTTAGGTGTATCTGGCTGAGGTGTTACATGACCAACTGTTACGCATTGAAAATATTTTTTATGAAATTTTGGTCTTTGGTATTAGTGGACAGACAGGTTTTTGTCTACATGCCTAAATAAAATAGTCTGCCAAAAATACATTGAGAATTAGTTTATTGGAAGATTATTGTTTCCTCTGTAAAAATGTGGGGGTTGACTTATTTTGCAGTTCTGTATTCAAGGTTATCTTATTTCTGAGTAGTTAATTTTTGTAGTTGNTCTGGCTGAGGTGTTACATGACCAACTGTTACGCATTGAAAATATTTTTTATGAAATTTTGGTCTTTGGTATTAGTGGACAGACAGGTTTTTGTCTACATGCCTAAATAAAATAGTCTGCCAAAAATACATTGAGAATTAGTTTATTGGAAGATTATTGTTTCCTCTGTAAAAATGTGGAGGTTGACTTATTTTGCAGTTCTGTATTCAAGGCTATCTTATTTCTGAGTAGTTAATTTTTGTAGTTCTATACTCATGTAAAAAAAGTCATAATTTGAGTAACGGAGTTCTATTTTTCAGGAAAAAAAGTTTTCTCTTTGAGAATAAGAAGTTACTTTCTCAGTAAAAAACGTCCTCCATTCTAGTAACACATGCCATTTATTTAAAAGAAATCCTGTATTTTAAATATGTTTTTTTTGTGTATAAACAAATTTTTTTTCTCAGACATTTGCACAAATTCAAAAACATTTTGTGATAGTAAAATTTTGCAATCCCTAATTTTAATTTAGATCTGAGTCTAAAAAATTATGGTGTTCATTGTTTTAAAAATATTATCTATTAATTTTGTGTAAAAAAAAGTGACAAAAAGACAGACTTAAAATATGCGTTGATTAGTATCTATAAGGGACATTCTATTGAAAATAAGATGTATGACTGCGAATTTAATGTTATAATTTAATATTGTTCGATAAACTTGACTTATGTATTACACATAGTATTTCCATTGCATTTTTCGCATGAGTTGCATGTGGCAGTTACAATAGCAGAAGAAAATTTTTAGGACACTTTGAGATGTATTTTATTACGACTTTAGCACTTAAGTGGTTAACTTATGAGGTCACTCAGTTTAGAGTACCCATTATATCCAGGTGCATATTGTTGGTATTAATGTCGGCTAGCTCAAGAAAATTATTGCTTGGATGGATTTACCAATATTTGCATTTGCTGATTGATGGTGAGAGGATAAAGGTATAAAAATTATGTAGTCTCTTAGATTATCCCCCTTCCGGTTTTTTGATTGCCAGTTTTTTCCTTATTAGTGGTCGTCTTTTAATGTGATTGAGGAATTTAGGCTGTCTCCAAAATGCATTAGTGGGGTATTCTGTGCTCCTGAAGCTCTTAAATTGAATGCCAGGGGCATTAGTCTTTTCACTTGAATATGGAGTGCTGTAAGTTCAGGTCCCATGGTGTCTTTTTAGCATGCAGACAAGCATTCTTCACCATTGGCCTTATGTGGCAGGCAGATGTTCCTTGGTCTCAGGGGTGTTCTTGATATACCCATAATTAGCATTCTTGAGCACCCTTGCCATATTTTTTGTATACACTTTANGGTCTCAGGGGTGTTCTTGATATACCCATAATTAGCATTCTTGAGCACCCTTGCCATATTTTTTGTATACACTTTAACTCTGGTAGGGTCCAGTGCCAGCAAAATTACTGGATCACTGGCTGGGTGTGTATGATATGCCTGACCTTACTGCCNACTCTGGTAGGGTCCAGTGCCAGCAAAATTACTGGATCACTGGCTGGGTGTGTATGATATGCCTGACCTTACTGCCACCATTGTTGGAAAAGGGCATTAGGAGGAGGCAGGTAATGGAGAAAAGTTTAGATGGTGTGGATCACAAGGCTTGCTGATGCAGAACTGTTTTACTAGGTGCTCTGGGAATGAATATCTCCATTGCGATAACCAATAAAATTTTAGCAGGGACCACTGAATTTCTTTAATAGATGCAATTACTGTAAATATCCAGTGCATTTGTGTTATATAGTTCTTGGCAGAGACTGAACGCACTCTGAATAAAACTCTTGTTATGGCTACAGTCTTCCCAGTATTTAGGCTCCGTGAACACAAGCAAGGAATACCTCAAGGTTCTAGACCAGGGCTATTCAATTAGTGTTCCCATTGGGCGACTTACAAATAATTACATTGCTTGATGGGTCACATTCACTNAGACCAGGGCTATTCAATTAGTGTTCCCATTGGGCGACTTACAAATAATTACATTGCTTGATGGGTCACATTCACTTATTTACAAAGTTGTGCCTCACCTACATATAGTGTATTTGCTTGAAGATGTAATAAATTAAATAGTATATGATTATATTACTAGTTTTACGCTAGTGGTATTTGACGTTGAATTAAGTAACTGTATTTCAAAGAATATTGTCACTGTAATTTTTCTTTATACAACGTAGCTTAACTTGACTTTTAATTTTTAATTATTATTTTTCTTTATAATGTGGAATACTTTTTCATTTTCAGTAATTGAACATTTGTAATGTTTTCTTGTCTGTGATCCGACCAGCGGGTCTTAGCTGAACGGATGTGGATCTTGATTTTTTGTTCACGAGTGCGGTGCATGTTTGACAAGCATGGCAGTTGTAGGGAACGTGTTTCAGGGCGTGGGAAGGTTAGTTTGTCGGACAGGGGATCTGAGATGGCTGTTCACTCAACCCCTCCCCCCTCCTTGGTTGCTTGCTGTCACGTTGTATGTGCAGGCGAGACAGCGGTTGGCTTTGAGAGGATGGAGGCGTGGGGAGAGGGAACTGTCTGCTTGTTTGAGGCGCGGGTGCGGAAGTAGTGGTCTCCGGACGTGTCGGAGTGAGAGGGCAGCGAGTGAGACAGAGGGAATACTTGTGTCGTCAGCTGAGTAACATTAGTTTTGGAGTGAGGGAAAGCGTGGGTTGGCGACATTGGAGTGTGGGAGTTGGATGATGGCGGTGATGAGCGGTGGACGTGCATAAGCGGTTGGGACAGTGTTTTTGGGTTTTAGCCAGGAAGGGCCGTAAATCGTTCTGCAAGATGTGACTAGATAAGTGGTTTTATTCTTTTTTTTTTTGTATTTGAGGTTTTAGTGTGTAGAGAAGTGAAGAGTTTTTGAATGGGAGGGTAGGAGTGTAGACGGCGAGCTGTACAGGTTGGCGGCCTGCTCATGTTGTTGGTAACCTATGTAAAGACATAGTTAATTTTTTTTAATGTAGTCTAATTAAGTTTCGAGGTTGCAGGAACCTGTATGTTATAAGTAATTGTTTAGAAAAGTCTTAGTTTTGTTTTAAATTTTTGATCTGTGAAGTAACTCGGCTTAACTTTCTCCTGCTACTGTTAGTTTTTCTCACTCTAAGAGGTCTTTCAGTTTTGGTTTTCGTGTAAACAAAAGAAATAAGTTTTTTTTTTTACGAAACTTTTGTTGCGAGTTTGTTTACTTGTATTTGGGCATTGATGTATACGCCGAGGAATGTTACGAGTGTCATCGCATTATGAAAATTGTAAAAGAACAACAGTATAGTAAATGTGTTTTTTTTTGGAACTTTGTAGCTTTTTTATTAGTTGTTTTTAGTCATTTTCCCATAAGACTATTTATTTCTGTTTCTTCCTAATGGTCATTAAGCAGTTTCTGGATGTTGATAAAAGAAACCCATAGTTGTATTATTATTTTTTTGGAGTTGTAAGAGACAGTTAATTCATCTGGTTCCTGCTTCCCCTTGTTTACTTTAACTGTAGGCCTACACCTAGAGGTATTCCTCACCCTCTCACCTTATCTTTAGATACAAGGTACCTGTTCCCAGGATTTATTGTTTATCTATTTGGGCCGAACTCAGNCACCCTCTCACCTTATCTTTAGATACAAGGTACCTGTTCCCAGGATTTATTGTTTATCTATTTGGGCCGAACTCAGTGGCATTTTCAGGGTTTTAGGTTAAGGTTTGTCGGCCTAGATTGTTGATGTGTGGTGTTTTGAGTTACCCCCCACCCCTCCAATCACATTAATTGGAGGGTTTAAGTCCCCTAGCTTACGGTGGAGGCATGTAAGGTGGACAGTAGGTCTGGTAGAGAGGGGTGCGGCTGGAGCCTGCTGACAATATATTTCAAAAAAAGAATTGCTGATGCAATATTTTATCTGTGGGCCAACATGACAAGTCTGGTGGGCTGAATATGGCCCACNTCAAAAAAAGAATTGCTGATGCAATATTTTATCTGTGGGCCAACATGACAAGTCTGGTGGGCTGAATATGGCCCACAGGCCGTTAATTGAATAGTCCTGCACTAGATGATGTAAAGAAATCCCTCAGGGTTTCCGTGGCATATAGGCCAGCTGTGCATGTCCATTCTGTGTGTAGGCGGCCCATGCAACATTACATGTAGTGGGGTGGCTCCAGGGTTAAAAGNAGACCAGGGCTATTCAATTAGTGTTCCCATTGGGCGACTTACAAATAATTACATTGCTTGATGGGTCACATTCACATATTTACAAAGTTGTGCCTCACCTACATATAGGGTATTTGCTTGAAGATGTAATAAATTAAATAGTATATGATTATATTACTAGTTTTACGCTAGTGGTATTTGACGTTGAATTAAGTAACTGTATTTCAAAGAATATTATAACTGTCATTTTTCTTTATACAACGTAGCTTAACTTGACTTTTAATTTTTAATTATTATTTTTTCTTTATAATGTTGAATACTTTTTCATTTTCAGTAATTGAACATTTGTAATGTTTTCTTGTCTGTGATCCGACCAGCGGGTCTTAGCTGAACGGATGTGGATCTTGATTTTTTGTTCACGAGTGCGGTGCATGTTTGACAAGCATGGCAGTTGTAGGGAACGTGTTTCAGGGCGTGGGAAGGTTAGTTTGTCGGACAGGGGATCTGAGATGGCTGTTCACTCAACCCCTCTCCTCTCCTTGGTTGCTTGCTGTCACGTTGTATGTGCAGGCGAGACAGCGGTTGGCTTTGAGAGGATGGAGGCGCGGGTAGAAGGAATCGTCTGCTGGCTTAAGGCGGGGTGCGGAATTTGTGGTCTCCGNCGGAAGTAGTGGTCTCCGGACGTGTCGGAGTGAGAGGGCAGCGAGTGAGACAGAGGGAATACTTGTGTCGTCGGCTGAGTAACATTAGTTTTGGAGTGAGGGAAAGCGTGGGTTGGCAACATTGGAGTGTGGGAGTTGGATGATGGCGGCGATGAGCGGTGGACGTGCATAAGCAGTTGGGACAGTGTTTTTGGGTTTTAGCCAGGAAGGGCCGTAAATCGTTCTGCAAGATGTGACTAGATAAATGGTTTTATTGTTTTTTTTTTGTTATTGAGGTTTTAGTGTGTAGAGAAGTGAAGAGTTTTTGAATGGGAGGGTAGGAGTGTAGACGGCGAGCCGTGCAGGTTGGCGGCCTGCTCATGTTGTTGGTAACCTATGTAAAGACATAGTTAATTTTTTTAAATGTAGTCTAATTAAGTTTCGAGGTTGCAGGAACCTGTATTTTATAAGTAATTGTTTAGAAAAGTCTTAGTTTTGTTTTAAATTTTTGATCTGTGAAGTAACTCGGCTTAACTTTCTCCTGCTACTGTTAGTTTCTCTCACTCTAAACATTAAACAAGAGGTCTTTCAGTTTTGGTTTTCGTGTAAACAAAAGAAATAAGTTTTTTTTTTTACTTGAAACTTTTGTTGCGAGTTTGTTTACTTGTATTTGGGCATTGATGTATACGCCGAGGAATGTTACGAGTGTCATCGCATTATGAAAATTGTAAAAGAACAACAGTATAGTAAATGTGTTTTTTTTGGAACTTTGTTGCTTTTTTATTAGTTGTTTTTAGTCATTTTCCCATAAGACTATTTATTTCTGTTTCTTCCTAATGGTCACTAAGCAGTTTCTGGATGTTGATAAAAGAAACCCATAGTTGTATTATTATTTTTTTGGAGTTGTAAGAGACAGTTAATTCATCTGGTTCCTGCTTCCCCTTGTTTACTATAACTGTAGGCCTACACCTAGAGGTATTCCCCACCCTCTCACCTTATCTTTAGATACAAGGTACCTGTTCCCAGGATTTATTGTTTATCTATTTGGGCCGAACTCAGTGGCATTTTCAGGGTTTTAGGTTAAGGTTTGTCGGCCTAGATTGTTGATGTGTGGTGTTTTGAGTTACCCCCCACCCCTCCAATCACATTAATTGGAGGGTTTAAGTCCCCTAGCTTACGGTGGAGGCATGTAAGGTGGACAGTAGGTCTGGTAGAGAGGGGTGCGGCTGGAGCCTGCTGACAATATATTTCAAAAAAAGAATTGCTGATGCAATATTTTATCTGTGGGCCAACATGACAAGTCTGGTGGGCTGAATATGGCCCACAGGCCGTTAATTGAATAGTCCTGCACTAGATGATGTAAAGAAATCCCTCAGGGTTTCCTTGGCATATAGGTCAGCTGTGCATGTCCATTCTGTGTGTAGGCGGCCCATGCAACATTACATGTAGTGGGGTGGCTCCAGGGTTAAAAGGCCTGCAACGGCCACACACATGTTCAAGAGTGGAGATGCTCGAAGGCTGACTCAACATCTGCTACTTGCCTTCAACTGGGTGTGTGGGATGTTCTACAAGGTTATAATTTCCTGTGCCTTGCACTGAACCACTTCATGTGAAATGCTGCAACCTTGTTTTGTAACTCTGAAATAAATTTGATTCCCTTTTTGTCTGTCCTGTTATTTGAATTCATGTTCCATAAATTTTTTTTCTACTTTATACAAAAATTGTACTTTCCCATTTTCACTTACAGCAATCATTTCAGAAATTCATCTGAACACGACTCCACTTTGAAATCGTGGAACAGGACTGAAACAATAACACAAAGTCTGGTCTAAAATTACACACTACCCTTCACTATTTGCTTCTTCCTCTACCATGCAGCGAATAAAAACATGCTACTCAAACTTGAAGGAATTCCAATATATCAATGATAGCCATCTATTTGCAGCTACCTTTCATTTGCTGGGTTGTGGATGTTATGATGAATCCGAACATAGGTACCAAGTTTGTTATCTAAAAACATTATTGTGGGTATTATGCAGTGGCAGCAATTATGCAAGTAAATACAATATAGTGTGTCCATAAAGTCTTGTTACCACTTCAAAAATCTTTATATTGTGATCATAAGAAATAGAGTGGTACCACTTTTTTTTGTAAAGTATTCTGCATCTGAAGTTTTTTATCATGTTGCATTTCAAGATAAACTGGAATAGAAATGACAACATTACAAGAAAAGGCCCAGTGTGCTATGAATCCCAGTCGGTGATTACCATTCAGTGAAAGTTTTGCGATCATTATGGAAAAGTTTCTCCCTCCATTTAAAATGTGGTCTAAGAATTTTTAAGAGACGTGCTATGTTACAGACCTACCTCAAAGTGGATGCCCAAGTGTGCTGTAAGTTAATTTCGACAATGTGTAAGTAGCATTCCAATGCAGACCTCAGAAGTCATTTGTCCTGTTTAGCTTTAATTACAGCAATCTAGACCAACAGTTCATTAAGTCCTGCATGCACTGTTGCATCTGTATTTTTATAAAGCTTATGTAATCCATTATGGTTTTCTCAGCAACGGAAAATGTGCTTATCACTTGTGAGGCCACACCAAACAGTCAACTTTAGGCTATTGTGAATACGTTCAAANCCACCAAACAGTCAACTTTAGGCTATTGTGAATACGTTCAAAAGTGCTGTGTTTGGTTTTGGGATTTAAAAGTGTCCAAACACATGGATAGCGGCTTCATTATTGGGGGTGAGGGGGACATTCTTTCAGGATTTTTGTGTCTTCATCATGTGAGGCTATTACAGCAGTTGAGGCTAGCATGGAACAAACAAATGCAGAAACAGAGGATGCACATTTGTCTGCAAAGCTTGGATGATTTGCACTTTGTAATCATAGAGAATTAATCAATTAATACAGACCTTTACAGACTGTTGACTCAGTTACTGTAATTAACACAAAGCAGGATGAACTGACTTTTAAGGAATGGAATTCTGCNTGTATTTTTATAAAGCTTATGTAATCCATTATGGTTTTCTCAGCAACGGAAAATGTGCTTATCACTTGTGAGGCCACACCAAACAGTCAACTTTAGGCTATTGTGAATACGTTCAAAAGTGCTGTGTTTGTTTTTGGGATTTAAAAGTGTCCAAACACATGGATAGCGGCTTCATTATTGGTGGTGAGGGGGACATTCTTTCGGGATTTTTGTGTCTTCATCATGTGAGGCTATTACAGCAGTTGAGGCTAGCATGGAACAAACAAATGCAGAAGCAGAGGATGCACATTTGTCTGCAAAGCTTGGATGATTTGCACTTTGTAATCATAGAGAATTAATCAATTAATACAGATCTTTACAGACTGTTGACTCAGTTACTGTAATTAACACAAAGCAGGATGAACTGACTTTTAAGGAATGGAATTCTGCTTGCACATAGTAAACTGTCACTTACGGGATGCCCTGGATGTCCACTTCGAGGAAGGCCTTCAGTACTACCTCTATCTTTAAAATTTTTAAACCACCTTATTACACTTTGATTGGAGCTTGAAGCCTTCCCACATTGACTGTAAAACTTTCTATTCAAGTTTATCTTGAAGTTAACAAGAAAAATTAACTTTTAAAGTTGCAAAACACTTCAAGGACACCACTTCTCTATCTCCTATGGTTACAAGATNCTTCAGTACTACCTCTATCTTTAAAATTTTTAAACCACCTTATTACACTTTGATTGGAGCTTGAAGCCTTCCCATATTGACTGTAAAACTTTCTATTCAAGTTTATCTTGAAGCTAACAAGAAAAATTAACTTTTAAAGTTGCAAAACACTTCAAGGACACCACTTCTCTATCTCCTATGGTTACAAGATNTAACAAGAAAAATTAACTTTTAAAGTTGCAAAACACTTCAAGGACACCACTTCTCTATCTCCTATGGTTACAAGATAATAATGTTTAAATGGTGACAGGATTTCTTGGACATTTGGCATTTTATTGTATTTTTATCCTGTCTGCAGTTGATAAGTTTTATTTGTCATCAACTTCAAATAAGTTGCGTAGTTGTAGTATATACTCTGCCCCGTATTTTTGCAGATAAAACATTTTTTTATCAACTTGCTTTGCAGTGAAGTTCAGTGCTCCGGAACTGGACATCCTGAAAGAACTGCACAACAAAGAATATCTGCTGGATAAGGATGTCCAGCAGCATGTGTATCTTGGCCTAGTGGATATAATTGCTGCATACTGCTATAATTATCGCACTACGCTAGGTGACGACACCTCTGAATCAGCATGGACTATCAACAAGCTCAGCTCCACTCTGTCTTGGCTGCAGGTACAGGCTGACTTTATATATTCATATTTATTGCTACATGTAAGCTGGCTTTGTTCTTTTTTTTTATAAAGCCAATGGGTTGTTATTTCGAGATGGTTGTTAATAAAAAATTATTTTATGGTTTCTAAAAAAGGGTTGTTATTTCCATAGGGTCGTTATTCCAGGGGTCTTAGAATTGAGAATTGACTGTAATTAGATTTTACCCAGACATTTTCATTTTGTTAAATTATACTTTTTACTACCTAAATTACAGAATTTGTGCTCTGTACCATTACATATTTTATGCATTTTTATTGTAGTTATAATCTCTTTTACTGCTACAGTAAAACCTCCATATAACAAAACTGAAGAAGCAGAAATATTGTGTTTGTTGTAAGGAGATATGTTGTACGAAGGCTCCCTAAAATGATGCTCTGTTAATGAACTGTAATTTAAATTTTGTCACAGATTATGTAACTAAATAAAATTTATTTCTTTAAACGTTATAAGAAGAAACAAAAAAATTAAGTTTTATTTACAATGTATTAATAACTTCTAAAAATTAAAAAACCCATTATTGTATATTAAATGACGAACTGGATTAATACCTAGACAAAGCACTTCAAACTACAATATACATTTTGATGTCAATCCCACAGTTAAATTATTCAAAAACATTGCAAATTATTACAATAACTTACTTCATACAGTTAGTAAGTGAATATATTAGCTTAAAATCGGACAATAAATTNGATTAATACCTAGACAAAGCACTTCAAACTACAATATACATTTTGATGTCAATCCCACAGTTAAATTATTCAAAACACATTGCAAATTATTACAATAACTTACTTCATACAGTTAGTAAGTGAATATATTAGCTTAAAATCGGACAATAAATTAAACACTGATAGACTGAGTTTCAAAATGCAGCTCCGAGAGAATGGGTTGGGGGAGGCGGGCCATATTTACTGGTAGCTATTGTCATTCACTGAAAACTGTGCTATGTTTATATTTTCTTTTACATGCACCCCTCACTCCTTGTCTCCAACCAACAGAAAGAGAGATAAATGTATGACTTTCAAGCCTTGTCATGAAAGGCCATGGGACAAAGGAAGTGGAGATTGTCAAATGGGCAGAGGATAAAGTGCCCTTTGTCTATGGGAAAAAAAGCGGATAGCCATATTAGAGCAGGACTGGCAGAAGGTCCCAGAGGGAGGATAAGGGTACGTTTATGTTTTTTATTTTGTGCAAAAGAGGAGATGAGAGAATCTTAGAGTGGGTATTTATTTTTGCATGGCTCATTGTTGTTAAAAGTTTTTTTTATTTGTTCACTGCATGGCATAAAACAGGAAAGGTAAGCAGCTGTATGGCAGACAGATTTTTAATTAAAGACCTTTTTAGAGAAAATTGGTACTCATGCTAGGAGTTAACTATTTTCTATAAGTTAATAATTTGATACGTAAAAAATAATTTTCCAATGTTAGTGTGAAAAAAATTGTCCGATGTTAAAAAGTGTTTGCATTTGGAAGTGCCAACACAGGCAGCGTGTGAATTGCACACAGAGAGCAACTAACCACAAAACAAGTCTTATTTATGCTGTGTCGTAACTGTCGAGGAGCCATCTCACTGAACCCATCTCCCACACTCCATTTTGCTAGTTGAGGACAGGGCAGCCTAGTACCATTGTGTCTGTCTCCCACATACCACTTTCTGGGCCGGCTTCCATTATCTGTCTCTCTTTTGCTACTTCTGGCTTGTTGACTTCCCCTTTGGCTTTTATTTCAAAAGAAACATGACTGTTTCTTTTGTCTTATCACAGTTCATATGCCAAACACTTTTCTTTTAAAAATAGTTGCTTTTAATGTCTGTAAATATGTAATCAGTTTATAAAAATATGCACAAAACATGCTTAACTTTGTTGTAAAGGGTTTTTCTGTGCTGCACTCATAAACATGGAAGTAAGAAGTTAGGTAGTGGGTGTTTACAATCTTTGTCAAGCAAGTTGGTGAAGTCAAAAATTGTTGCTGCCACGCCCATTTGAGGCCCAAAACAACAGTGGTTTGACTGGTTATATATAAAAGACCAGAAATTATACACCAATTAGAATGGTTTCCATAAAAAGAATGTTGTACATATGTTTTTCCAAGAAATTCAAATTAATTTTACAGAGAGAAAAGAACAATGTATCATTTAAAGTGATTGTCTATTCGGCTGTATTGCAATTGAAAATTTATTTTAATTTAAGGTTTTTGTATATTAATAAGCAGTTATTCTGCCAAAAATTTAGCAAGTTAGATACATTTATTGTAAAAAAAAAACAGTCTGTATTGCTTTTATTACTCTATTTGCACATTTTTTAATGCTTTACTAATTAATATTCTTTAAACATAGTATTTACTGTATTTTACATTTAAGGGACTGTGAATTCAGTATGTTACAGGCTTGAATATCCTAAATATTTAGTGTATATGATAAATGCAATCGTATTGAGCACCTGTATGTTCTGTTTGTTATATTGAAAATCTAAGGGTGTATTTGGCTTTTTAATCTATGTGAGTACTCCTAATCCTCAGTTAATTCAGATTTTTAAAAATGTCACTCAACCAGAAATTCTAGCAGTATTGGGTTATGTTATATTGAAAATCCATATACAGTATACTGCATAAACATAAAATATGTAGACATCTCATCTCGGACATAATCAATTGTGTTTATCATTTATGTAATCCAATTCTAAAACACTATTAAAATGTTCAATAGACGAATATAAATTTAATGTGCAATGAAATATCAGTACCTTGTCACTAGTGTTTACCAACTTACTAAAGAAAAATATAATGTAGAAATATACTACGAAACTCTAGACTCCCCAGAAATTTAGTTTAATAATCCAAGTAATGGAATATACGTATAGTATTTAGGCCCACGAGACAGTTACCATGCACAGAAAAATATAGGGCTGCAGCGCACGTACATATGTATTTGTAAATGTAATTTCCGTAATATTTTTTAAATGCTGTTTATTGACTTGCAGTACCCAAGAAGCAGGGAATTCACCCGTTGCTGGAGAAAAGGGAATGGGCTTGTTGCGGAAACACTTAAACACACTGTCACAAAACCTTAACACACTATCTCAAAACCTGCTTAATTACTAACCATGCTGGCAAGATCTAGAAATGTTGACTGAGTATAGCCTGCAGAGCACGAGGACCTGGATGAAGATGAAGGTAATGACAATGATTAATTATTAATGCAGTAAGAGGATGTCGCTTAGGTATAAGTATCGGATGCTGCACATGGTATGGGAGGCTTGCATGGGACAGCCTTCTGCCCACCCAGGGAAGTCTTGCAGGATCCAAAAAAGGGTTCAAGCACCGAATGGATGTTGAGCACAGATGCCTTCTTTCCACTGCTGCTATATCTGCTGCAAATGATGACTGAGTGTATTGGAGACATACGTGAAGTCTCCTCTGAAACTCTTCTTTTGTCAAGGCTCCTACCATTCTCTGCTCTCTGGGCCATTGAAAGTTGTGCACGAACCTAAGACAATAAGCAGTAACTCGCTGCAGCTTCCCTAAGGTTAAGTAATGAGCAACCAGGTCCTAGGAAATCCTTGTTGTACAGATGGCAACAAACCAGGGAGGCACAATCTGCAGCATTTTCTTCTGAAGCAACATGTTCCAACAATTTACGGGAATCAACTCGTGTATCTGACTCACACGGTTCTCCACAAAGATCTTCCATCTATGAGGTGATGATGCAACCCAGTGCAACATCATAGTGGAGTCTGACAATGCAGACATTCTACTTATCGGGAGTGTGCTATTGTAGACCGATTTGACAAAGTTCAACAAATTTGCCACCATAACAGCAGCATATAGTTTCAGTCGGGGGATAGAGAGCTGTTTCACTGGTGCCACCCTGGATTTTCCCATTAGCAGCATCATCTTAACATACCCATCTGGATACACTGGCCTAAGATACACCACTCCTGCATATCCCAGTTCTGAACTGTCGCAAAATCCATGCAATTCATGAACAGCTTGCAGAACTTCTGGAATTTTGCGAGGCAACTGCAGGCATGACAGCAGTGGTAGGTCTTGTTTGAAGTTTTCTCACGTGTGCAGAATTTCCAAGATCCAAGTGAACAAAAATCCTAGCAATCTTCGAAAGTATACCACACTTTGTTTTTGACTCGTGGTTGTGGGAGCGATATGATATGAAAAGCAATTTGAGGTAGTACTCCAATGCAATCCCTGCACCTTAATAACAGAAGTGTTTTCTTTATCGAAGGACAGCAGCTGAGAGGGCTGCAATTCATCTGGAGACAGCCATGCTAGTACTTCCCAATGAGAACTGGAAAACTTCCTGAGTTGAAATCCACCAGCCTGCAACAGTGCTATCAACTCTTTTTGTAACGCAATGGCTTCAGTCACACTGGCTGGCCCTGTATCATCATCATCATCTACATACACATTGGTCTGCAAGATGTGAGCAGCCTTAGTAAACCTGTGTTGCTCATCTTCTGCAAGCTGTTTGAGTGTACGGATGGCTATGTATGGGGCTGAGGACACTCCATATGTCACTGTGTGTAAGCGATAACCCCATAAAGGGGTTATCGCTTATACATGTGCTTATTGTCAGCTGTGAAAACTACTTCTGAAATATGGAACTGTAGAAAATCTCCCTGATATCTGTATGACTGACACCATGTTGCGTCTTAGCAGATGCATTGAAGACGACATGAAGTCTTGTGGTTGTACTGTCTTCCTTGACTACTCTATGATGCGGTAGATAGTATGCAAATTTCAAGTTCTCTTGTGGGATGTCTACCAATCTCATATGGCCACACTGCAAGTAATCTTCCGTGAAAGCTACATACTCTGCATGCATTTGTGGTTACTTGCGCAGGCGTCATTCCAAACTCCTTAAGCAGCATATGGCATATTCTCTTGACTCACCTATTTCAGGTTTCAGATGAAGGAATGGCAGTGATACTACATAATGACCTGATGGTTGTTGACGATAGGTTGCTTCAAAAACTTACTCGCACCTTTTATCTTCTGGGGATACAAAGTTCTTCGCAGGAATATAATCTACTTCCCAAAACCTTTCTACCCAAATTTCCAATGATGGTTGCTCTGGGCTAGATACAAACAAAGTCACTGAAGGTTCTGATGATACCCAATGTACTTTCATAGCCTGGCCCATCAATACACAACCAAAATAGTGTCCATGGCCACTGGAGTGTAAGCATCTTTAACAATTCTGTTGCATGTAAATATGTAAGGAAACAGGTCAGCCCCGATCAATACATCAATGGGTGCAGGGGTGGCAAACAGGAGTTCAGCCAGTTGTAGATGTGCAACATGTTCCAAGTTGGTAATACACACTGGAAGTGTTGGCAATTCACCTGTGATATTTTGCAAAACATATGCAGTTAATGGGAACTGTGGTGTTTGTTTTCCCACTGGTTTTATGCAACATTCAATTACTCCCCTTGCTAGGTGGAGGGAGGTCTCAGAAAGCCCATGAATAGGAAGATGTGCTTATCTGCGAAGTTGACCCAAGCACTGAACACAGTCCTCTATTATGAAGTTCGACTGGCTAGCAGAGTCGAGAAGTGCTCGCACTGTGTGGTAAGCACCAATGCTCTCTTGCACGTCTACCATAACTGTGGACAGTAGCACACTTTGAGGATCATGATCTGCAAAAGTTTAGGCAGTAACATGGGTAACAGAGGGGGAATGGTTTACAGATCCAGAAGTTACTGGTTTTTCCTTGGGAGGACCTCCATGTGCAAGATTACCAGGTACTGTCTCACTGTCTCATTGCATTGAAGTAAAGTATGATATCTAGCCTTGCATGATGAACAGCTCACTTTTGATTCACACTGTTTTTTTCCTGACAAGAAGCTGCTAGGCAGTTCAGGCAGTCTCAGACTCCTGACAACATGATAGTGCTCTATTGCTGAGTAATCTAAAATCTGTGAACATTTATACAGCTTATGTTCACCACTACACAGATTACATTTACAATTAGAGTCAGTAGAGCTTCCAACAAATAACGAAGTGTTACGAGTCTGAGGATGCATAGCACGAGACTGTGGGAACTTGGTCTGAGGTACCAGCTTCGAGGCAGTAGGCAAGGACATAGATTCTGAAGCTCTACGATGAGCCTCTAAGAATGATAAAAACTGACTGAATGTAGGCAACTTATTTGCATCACCACTAATGTGCAATTCCCACTTTTGCCGTAAATGACTATCCAACTTCCTTTCCAAATGATACAATAACAGCGAGCCCCAAGCATTAATATTAAAATTTAATGACTGTAATGCTGCAACATGCTCTGTCAATTATGAGACAAAGGTGGTGATAGTGGCTGGATTTGACAAAGAAAGAAGTTGAGGTTTGCACCATCGCATCTAAATGACGAGACACTATTATGAGCCTTTTGTTGTTGAATTTCTTGTCGAGTAGTGGGCCACGGTGGCTGAGCGGTTAGCCTGCTCGCCTCCCACCAAGGCAGACCGGGTTAAATCCCTAGCCGGTTCACCACGGATTTTCGCAAGTGGGAATCGTGCCCGACAATGCCGCTTGTCTGCGGGTTTTCTTGGGGATCTCCCATTTACCCCGCCATTTCATTCCGGCGCTGCTCCATACTCACCTCACTTCACCCTCATTGGCTCTCAAGACCACTGTGTTAAGAGCCGTACAAATCTTTTCACTCCTCACTCACTATTGTCAAGTAACTGCCAGGCAACAACAAAATTATCTGCGGTCATTGGTAGGGCTTGGATCAATGACAATGGTTCAGCTGATAGTAAATATTTCAAGTATGACAACTTTCCAAAAATTTTGTTACTCACCATTAGTGTAGAGAACAAATTAGAGAAGTTAATCCATTCAGTTGGCTTTCCAGAAAATGATGGTAAATGGATTGTAGGAAGACAAAAATTGAGATTCATGGCAAGGGGGAATGGCGACTGCACTTTCATATTTCGTAGGCTCTTCCTGGATGGTCGCTAGAACTGACATAACCCCATAATAGACGTCAAAGTCGTCTAACCGCTTGTTATGAGATCTTTATCGAAATTTTCCTTGTCTTTCATGAGTAACTCTAAGGATAAGTGGTCATCTTCAAATTCAGCTCTTATCTGCAGCAAATNAAATTTTCCTTGTCTTTCATGAGTAACTCTAAGGATAAGTGGTCATCTTCAAATTCAGCTCTTATCTGCAGCAAATCCTGACATATTGCAATAAATAACGGTTTTTAAGATGAATTGTTTACAACTGCTTCAGCTAATGATGCTGCCCTCAGTAATTGATTCTCGGCACGCTGCAGCCGCCTTGTCAACCCTTCGATCTTGTTATCCAGACCAAAGAAAAGCAATCAACCAACGCCAGAATATTGATATTCTGAACAAGTTTGAGACATCGTAACAGAACAAAAGTTGCTTAACGAAACTTTTCGCCAATGAAAATTATTTAAACATGAATATCGCTGTCAACCACAAACACGGTGCAAACAAAATACAAATTACTTGACACCACAGTTCTTCAAATCATTCTTCACTTAGAATAGGCGGCAACCGTGCCACAAAGACACGGACAACAAAACTAGTTTTATCCGGCCCAAGTGGACCAAATGTTGCGTTGGCAGTGACGCATTCCTCTGGAGGTCCATAATAATTACTAAACTGAAAATTTAGTGTTCAAAAGAATGTTAATTCCACTACTAAAATAAAACAAGTGCAGACGAGAACTACAACTTTATTCTTCACCTGCGCCATCTTGGCGAACACTGAGCGACGTGGTAAACAATACGCCAGTACTAACAACCATCAACACAAACAAAAGTCCCAAGATCAAACAATCTTAACTCAGTGAAATCTGATGGCACAATTAGAAAATTTCATGGATCACTGAGGACTTAGCCAGGGACCACCAGTGGTCTGCAGACCACAGTTTAAGAACCAGAACCTTAGAGTTTAGATTAAAATACTAATAATCATTAATGTAAAAGATTACGTTTGTCCAGTCATGAATCTTCAGTGATCACAGCTGTATTTATGTTTGTAAATAAGTAAAATGGTGCTTCTTTTCAGTCAATTTAATTTCATTTTCTTGTGTAAAATTTACGTTGATTATTTTTTTGACAGNGTAAAATGGTGCTTCTTTTCAGTCAATTTAATTTCATTTTCTTGTGTAAAATTTACGTTGATTATTTTTTTGACAGATTATAAATATTAATTGTCTGCTGAAAGAAAGTTTGTTTTGGCTCAACATCCAGCTAACGTTTATTACTGTGTCTGTTATCCTACACGTGCGGTCTTGGTGTAACTATGTAATCTCAAGAAATAAACATCTAGTATAAGTTTTTTTTCTGTTCCAGTGTTTTGGCACCGTGCAGGAAGTAGCAGAGTCCTTTGTAAGACGTGTCCTCTGCTATCCTCTCTACCGCCATTGGGAAGTGGCATTGAAAGTTTTGGAAGATGTACAGTGCGTCCTACGGCTTGGAAAGAAACAGCTTCTGAAATGCTTGCTTGACATCCACTCGCTCTTCAATGGTAGTGAGCCAAGGTACATTCTGAACCAACTGTACATTGATGACTATTGTGTGTGGGTCCAGAAAGCTTCACTCCAGAGATTACAGTCATTAGCAGAAGCCCTTGGCAAGGTAAAAATAAGATAGTTTAAATAATTTTGTTTAGTTGTTTTGTGAAACATACATTTAAGAAAACATTTCAGGAGTAGAGTAGTCCATGGGTATCATAGAAGCATGGTACTATGCAATAGAAATTTTAAACAGAAAAATTATGCAAGGTCAAATTTTATGGAGATTTTATCAAAATAATTTGAAACAAAAAGGAATGTTACTCTTAGAGATACAGAAATGCTAATTTATTCTTAAAAATTATTAAATTCTAGATTAAATTACATTTAGCCACCTGTGATGCAATTAGGGGATAGCACATGCCAAAGGTTGCTAGTTTGTTCTACCTTAAGAATACTTTAAAAGCTACATATTTATGTATTAGCTGTCCTCATATAGCCTTGCAAAGCATTTAATTATTTTTTGTCTGTAGGATTATATGCTGTATTTATTAACCTGAATATAAGACACTGTCGCAATGCAGTTTTTACTAGTGCTGACCCGATACAGATATTGATACCTAAGTATCTGCCGATACAAGGGTATTAAACATCGGTAAAATCAGTAATATTTTTTCCGATGCCTACCGCCGATACAGTTGCTAATGACAACTAAAAATGTGGTGATGATCCAATATCTGTTGATGATCAAAACACTGCGAAATATCATTAAACTTTTTTTAAATGCTGAAACTTTGTTTTGTGCACTTCAAAATCATTGAATTGCGACTTACATTCACCACACATAGCAATGTCCTTCATATTGTAAACAATATTACTCCGCACTGCAGCTCACTTAACAAAACAAGTCGTGATAATAATTTTTGAAGTATTTTTTTAAAAAGTATAGTGAAAAAATAAATCCGTAAATACATTTTCACTAGACTTTGCTTTACTGCAAGTTACTACCATGTTATTTACATTGTAATGTTGAATACAGTTAAAAATCCATCTACCTGTTGAGACCAAGAATTTCCTTTAATAAAGTAATATACTATGGATTTTAGACTATTTGTTCCCTTTATTTATGTTTTATCGTATTTCTCATTTTTTTTCTTTGGTCCTTTCAAAATTCCTATATAAACAATTCAATTTACTGAGAACATTCAATGATTGCCATTTGTTTGTTTTCTCGTTTAATGTCTGTTCAAAAACAGAGGGTGCATTTGCCAAAGATTGCACCCATCAATCATTTTTTAACACTATGTGAAGT
Organism: Clitarchus hookeri; assembly: GCA_002778355.1. Classification (NCBI taxonomy): domain Eukaryota; kingdom Metazoa; phylum Arthropoda; class Insecta; order Phasmatodea; family Phasmatidae; genus Clitarchus; species Clitarchus hookeri. The sequence continues at coordinate 53,739 of NQII01000893.1, forward strand.
TAATGCAAAACCACACTGATAATCTACAACTGGTGCTATCTATAGCATTATTTACATCTCACAGCAGTTTTTGGTTGTTACGTGTTTACTGCATTCGTAGGTTGGCGACAGTGAGAAATCATCCCTTCTTATTCTTTTTACGTGTTTACTCACTCGTAGGTTGTGAACAATGAGAACTAATCATACAAGATCTGACACTAATGTAAATGGAATTTGGAATAAGGTTTGGTTATAGACAGTATTTTGACGGGCGTGATTATTATCGGAAACAGTTGGTTGCAGGTTTGGTTAGTATCATACAGGTTTGAAAATAGGTAGGCAAGTAGTGGTTGGTTAAAATTGTTACAAATAAATCATTTGTGGAAATTTTAACCGTGGGATTGAGAATAGTTCGGCCGATAAATAAACACTGGACGAGAAAATAAAAATAAATGAAAATTACGTTTTGCCCAATTTCAAGAACTAAATATTTTAATTTAACGAGCATATTTCATAATAAATTAATGTGAATAATTTTTTTTTATTACATTTTTTGGTTGTTGGTTCAAACATGCATTTCGAGGTTATGTATGATATTTTTGAGATCTAAAATCCAAATCTGCATCCATTGTTTTCCTGTATTCCTCGTTTTTTTGTTGGTCCACTGAAATACAAATCCTAGAAAATCTACTGTAATATAAAAATTAACATTAGTTATTAGTATTACTGGTATCAGTATCAAGTATTGGTGGTATCATCTCTGCAGTATCGCTATCGCTGGTATCTACAAAAAGTGATATGAGCTCAGCATTAGTTTTTACTTCCAAAAAACGTAGGGTGGTTGTATTTTTGTCTACTAAAATTTTGAGGTTGGTAGTTTTTGCTTGCTTGAGTAGTAACAGGTGTTGGTCAATATTTCTTTGACTGAATTTTATTAAAGTGTAGGGCACTTTGCAAAAATCTTAAAAATATTAACAGACTCTTTTCATAATTAATGTAGCAATGGACAAAGAAAATGTGACTTATTAATGTTTTAATACTTTTGATGTGTAGCATATACTGTATATTATTAACCCGAAATAATTTGGTTACATTGAAAACCTTTTTTTCATTGCCAAGATTAAACAACCATATTGAATTAAGTGCCCAAATAATTTGTGCAGAAATTAATTTTTCTTGTAGATCAAAGTAAAAATGTGGGGTCATCTCAAGATTGAGGTCATCCTATAAGGTAAACTGCACCAGCAGTCATCATATTAACCCTTTTAGTCTTGAGTCCTATATCTGGGATGTTGCATATGAAGTGTCTTGAATGGTCTGCACTGTACACAGCAGAACATACTGTCCAATGAGAAAGGTTCCCTACATGTGGAAGACATCATTCGCTGCTGAGACTACGTTCCGTAGCCTCATAAACCACTGCTGCCAGTAACATAAAGCACAGATAGATTTCTTCTGGTTATGGTGTAAGACAAAGCATTGTCTAGCTATCAGTACAGTTCCAAACAAAAGATTTGTTTGTTGCAATGCCTAAAATTATATATTTATTTTTGACTGAAAGGGTTAAGGTTAATTTAGCAAGTAAAACACAACACACGTTAACTTTATTATTTAATTGAGATGCAAACCATAATGACTGAATCTACAAACGTTACATTAACAAGTGACCTGTATAAATACTGCAATATATTCCACAGTATATAGATTTTCAACTTCGAAAATTTGTATATTTGGTATTAGTACTCGTCACTAAAATTTTGTTTTAACCCAGTGGTCTTCATGTACATTTTCCAGTATTCGTTACAAGCTTTAAATTTGCTTCTTTTATTACAGAATGGCAAATAACAGCACTTCTTTATTAAATAATGACAAACATCATACTTCTATTGAGTCATTACATTTTATGCATATTGCACAAGTTTAGCCAAAGTTAACTTCTTAAAATAAGCTCACCTTTTTGTACTTGTAGTAGACAAAAACACTGAAGTTGCCATGGCATTTGCAATGCAGTTTCACAAGTTGTATTTGAGAAGACAGTCTAAACAAAACACTGACTTGTATACTTTAATCAATAGCTAAGCTGCATGGAAGGAAATATTGTTTTAGCTATACCCAAACATAACAATATGTTTGTCATGTCAGTAACAAAATAAATTTACAATATTTAAAAGTAATGATGAAAATTTGACATGATGTGTAAAGTAGAAATACTAACACAAACATCACAAAAAGTACAGAATTTTCTTACATAATCAGTGTCAATAAAAATGTCATTATCTAGACTTTTGAGCAAATATACTGATAACATTGCTTAAGTACACAAAAATTTTTTTATACAAACATAAAAAAACACAAAAACATGAGGGTAATCTTTATGTCATTTATGTTTCTTACAAAATCGGTAGTCTGGTAAAATAGTACTAGATGTTTAATTAAATTCACTCAATATATACTAGTAAAACAGTTTAAAAACATAAAAATAACTTCAATAGCCAACAAAAATTTTTTTGGCAACATTTATATAGGGGCCTATTAGAAATATTTGACTATGTTCCTTAATATTGCACATGTTATAGACATGAACAGGAGCACTGGGAATGTACCTCATCCTGGCTCCTTGCGGCATTATTATCAGCGTGGTAGAATTGCTTCAGCTTCGGACATGTTAACATATAATACATCTTCATCTTTTGGTACAAATATCTTCTTCGACTTATCCAGTCTTCATTCCCATGACTTGTGGTTTGTTTCTATCCACATTTTGAATAATGCATACACATTTGTATTTTGTGGCTGCTTGCTTTCCTCCTAGAAAAGCCCTTAAAAGTTCCTGGTTGCAAGCTACTTTTGCTTGACTCTTGAATATCAAGTTCATTATCTTCTGTGGATTTACTCCATTCATCTGACTAATACATAAGAAGGGGATCGTCTTCTGATGAAAGATCATTTTGAGAGCATGTATTAGTCTGAGCTGTATCTTGTTCCATCTTTTCCGTATTCCTTTTGCCTTCTTTTTTCTGTTGCAGATCCTTTTTTGCTTCCTCTCTGTGCATGTAATATCCCTACCATTAGTTTGCCATTAGTTACTACTAATTTTCTCTCTTGGTGTTCTTTCAATTTTCTTCTGTGACTTGAAGAGAGAATGGATCATCTTCCCTCCTGGAGTAGTGGCAGGTGAAAGCAGAGAATTTAAAAGCCATGTGGTGAAAGATGTGCCTTTAGATACTGAAGGTTTAGGTGGTACTACATTTTCAGGTGTTGTGACTGTCTCAAGAACATATAATGGCAAATCTGATAAGAGTTGGTGCATCTTCAGGTGCAGCAACTTCCAGAGTAACAAGTTGTGATGGAGTTGATTGAATAGCAGGTGTTGTGGTTTCTTAACAACAGGTGTCGACTAAAGAGCTGCACCGTCCTGCGCTACCTTTGAGTGGTCTCTACTTCGGCACTGCATGCCTATTCCATACTTATGTACTTCAGATTTTTTTTATTGTCAGAGCCCTGGGAACTTTGCTGCTTGGTACCGTCGCTTAATGACGTACACTACTTAGGTACCATGTTTTAACTGGCAATGCTAACTGTAACGTAAGTCATGGGTGCAGTGTTTGGCCTTTTAGTAACGTTTGAGAGTTTTACTTGTGCATTCCCTTCCTCCTCCATTTTTCAATTGTTTCAACATACCAACACCCATGAGTTGAGGAATGTGGGTGGAGTTAGGCAATAACACAACACACACAATCCCATGGTTGGTTGGCACAAAATTTGCTTGGTTGTAGAGTGAGGTGTCAAGCATGCCCATCAACGAAAAACAAAACTGGTAAAGGAATGTTTTCCCCTACCAGCCACATGTAGAATATTTTGGTAAAAAATTCAAAAAATCTTTTCTTGGCATTTACCCATTAGGCAATTTTCCAGTTTCCCAGTGTGCAGGCGTTGTGGAAACAATGTCTTGGGGGAATGGTTCATATTTAAAACGAAGCAGTGGAGTACATAATTTCCCAGCAGCATTTTGTGTGATCAGCACAGTGACGCATTCTTTTTCATGTGTATTTAATTGTTGGTAGATGCTCTTATTCCCCTGTTATGCTAAAACCTTCCTCCCTTTCGGATTTAAAAAGAATGCAGACTCATCTGCTTGAAAAATTCTTTGAGGTTCTAATGATACAGATTACCATCCATTTTTGAAATGTCGCAGAAGTCATAAACAGCAGACGACTGAAACTCAGCTTGGTTCACTCACACAGCAGAGACATGAAACAGTTTGCGATACAACGAGCCAGGTGGATTACGAAAACAGCATCGCAGAATCATTCATCAATTATTTCAGTTACACGGCCGTCACTGCAACCACAGTCCTGCATGTTCGATGGACAGCTGTCTACTATCAACTAAAACTGTGAAGTGCCAATTGGCTAGTAGTGGATGCTCACTGCTAATAATTCTACAGTGCTCCACCCTCACCCCTCACATCATTGTGCCATAAACATACCCAAATAAGGGCTTGGTGCAGCGCTACTCATATTGTGCCTCCCAGTCACTACCTATAAAGGCGTAGCGCAGTACAGAGAGTCCCTTTAGACATTGGTGTAAACCCTGTCGCAACCACTTTCCCATACAAGCCAGACTGTGCTAAAAAACTAACAACTGTATTTCCAGAATGTACTCGAAAATAAAGAACACAAACGAACATCCTAGCAGCCCTTATATCACTAATCCCTAATGTAACTACAACTGTAGAAAAAACAAACTCATGAAAAATGCACATTCTAACACTGCCAAAATGTCTGAAATACTGAAAAGCATTTACATTCCCGCACAAAAACTAAAAGAAAATTGACTAAATGTGTCCATAAAATCAGTATTACTGCACCATTACATTTTCGTTGAAGTAAATTTGTAAACCCTGTAAAACCAGGCCTTTATACTTTAGCTGGAACTGCTTGCTCGACAAACCGTTAAATTTTGGGAGTTCTTAATGACAGACAAGGATTTTGCCTCATAAATGATTCACACCACTTCCTGGGCAACCAACCCCCTTTGAATGGGAAATCTTGTTTCAGTTCCTTCACTAACTGTTGCATGCTGTTCTGCAAGTCCTCTCTTGTTGCAGGGAATATTTTTCCGCTGCTCTTTTAATAGTCATTCCACATTTTATATCCTCCATAGCAGCTTTCGTGACTAAATTTTCATACACTATTTTTTTTCTTGACATTTTCTCATATAAAAAATTAAGAAACTTAATTTCTCTCGTACCTTCATTGTTATTCTGTAAAATTTCAATTACATTTTCATTTAAATATATAATTACACAACTACACCATTTTTCCAATCAACCACAATTACTAACTGCAGACCCAAAAGTTGTCGTACACATTCAGCAGAAGTCGGCACAGGTAATGACTACTGGACATGATAAAAAATACATCACTTTGACTAGTATACAGGTTGAGTATAAAAGAATATCCCAACTTTGAAGGTCTATAATATCAAAACCAAACAACCTACAACCTTGGTTGACCAATCAAATGAACCGTGGAACTGTGAAGTTTGTTTACCATATCTTCATAAATGTTCAATGTGACCACCACGAGCGGCCCGAACGACATCTGCGCGATAATCAAACTCGTTCCACATTCTTGTCAGCATGTCCGGTGTTACGGTTTGGTGGCGTCCGTAGTTCTCGTTTTGAGGTCTTCAATGTTAGCCGGCAATGGTGGAAGAAACATTTGATCCTTTATGTACCCCTATAGAAAAAAATTGTACAGGGTAAGAAGGCGCACCATCCTACTGGAAAATGAAGTCCCCCGCCGCCTCTTCTAACTGAGGAAACAACCACTCTGTAAGAATGTCTAAATAAAATAAGGGATTCCAGTAACAGTGGGCTCGTGAAAAAAGAAAGGGCCAAAAACAGTATCTTTGGATACAGCGCAAAACACGTTCACTTTGGGGGAAGAGCGTTCGTGTTCAGTGGTTTCATGTGGAGGCTCCTGACCCCACATCCGCACAATGTGCCGGTTCACCTTATCATTTGTATGGAACGTCGCTTCATCGCTAAAAGCCAGCTTAGACATGAAGGAATCATCTACCTAGTTCTGGGCACATAAAGGAAACATCAGACCGTCCCCTTCACATTGATGTGTCGAATGTAAGCTCGCATCCTCCTCACCACCTCAGACCAAGAGTTACAAACGCCATCCAAACCGTAACACCGGACAGGACATGCTGACAAGAGCGTGGAACGAGTTTCATTATCGCGTAAATGTCGTTCGGGCCGCTCATGGTGGTCACATTGAACATTTATGAATGTATGGTAAACGAACTTCACGGTTCCACGGTTCATTTGATTGGTCATTCAATGTTGTAGGTTGTTTGGTTTTGATATTATAGACCTTCAAAGTTGGAGTATTCTTATATACTCATTCTGTATAATAATACAAAGCCAACATTGTCATTGGTTTTTAGCTAGTAGTAGGAAGTATTTTAAAGTAAATATGAAATGTACCAGCTTTTGTCAGGCATGATGAATGCTAACAATGTTTAATATTTTTGATCAAGTTTTCATGATCCAAAAAATTTAATTTGTTTTACTTTTTTTTTAACACACTAAGCTCCCAGTACACTAAGAGAACAATTATTTAATTAAATATGAAATGATATGATTAAACACAAACAATAAATAATTAAATGTAAGCACTTGCACTTACCTTCTTTAATTTTTGCTGTAGAAAATTGTAACTGAAGTGTCAGTGCGGGAACTTCAATTGAATCATGCACGATAAAGCTACAATAACATGATGCTTTTCAAAACCAATTGTGGTGTTTACAACATGAAAGTTGATAAGAAGTTCTTTTATGTTTAACTTGGCAATACAGTGTACTCTCAATGTACAAAAAATACATGTACCTTGAAATACTGTATCCACTGTTAATTTTCAATGCTCCCAACAAAATTCATACATAAATAATGATGAAATTTTCCACTTTTGTCGTTTATTGCAGTGATTGAAATATCTTTCGGTCAGTCACGTAAGATTTTACACAACAATAGTTTTTAAGCTGGTTGTTTATGCAAACATCTAATGACTGGCTGTGAAGTACATTAAGTGTGCTGCCGTTTATCATCAAAGCTGCGCACTTTCCAGTTCAGCTGATGGTGTCACAGAAAAGGGAGGGGATATAGAAATGTCACCCTCACAATAAATAACAAATGAAACCAAGTACACAAGTGACACATCTAGTGAACTGGCCAAAATTACGACAAGTTTTGATTTGCTGCCAACTTTTTTGTGCAGTCGTCTACTTAATATAAATATGACTCCCCAACCGATAGTCTCTCGTATTCATATTTATATTGTGTTACGTGAGAATGTGTAATTATTTTCTGTTTTTTTCCCCCCCAGAATATATTNTTTTTTCCCCCAGAATATTTTTTCCTCCCTTGTTTTTTGCTCTCTCTATAATTTTCATTAAATGTAGAAATTTGCCACACGTGTACAGTAAGGTAATTATATTAAGTAGGCCACTCCCGCACTCTGCACTCTTATTCGCTACCCACGCATGATGTAGCCGGGAGGGTTCTGAGCAAGTGTGCAGCTGGTGGTCGCCTACGTAGCACTTGAACTGCGTTGCAGTTGAAATGTCAGTTTTAACGGGAAACTAGTAAACGTGCGCCCTAGGTGCTTGCCTACAAAAAGAAAACGCACTTCAGACTAGACATGAATGGCATTTTTAAGACATTGTGCTCATTGGTAGCTTTATTTTCATAGCCTCCAAAATATATAAAAATGGCCTTTTCAGATTGTTGCATCTCAAAATATACAATCATAATTCCCAGAATACCACAATCCATGACAAAACCACTACATGCTAGTCAGTGGCTTGCGCATAGAGGCAATAGTACTTTACATGCGCCAGCTAGCTCACCCTTAGTGCTGCATCGATTAATGCTTCACTCACCCAAACATACCCCTCGATAATACAAGAGGATAAAATATATGTCTAGTAAAAAACTGAAAAGTTGCCATTGTGAAAATAATACAAAACTAACTATTCCACACTATGTATTAATAAAATATTGTAGATACGTATTATAATGAAAAATTTTCGAAATGCATCTTGAATAAGACAAGTCGACTGCATATATATAAATATGAACATAAGAATGAGTTATGACAGCTTTAAGATAAAATATATTTAATTTGAACACATTTATAGCTGAAATAATTTTTTAATTAGTTGAATTTTAACTTCTTGTGATGACTTAAAATGTCTTTGAAGTTTTAATATCTCTTCATTTTGAAGGAAGTCGGTGGAAGTTGCTGGGTCTATTTTCCTCCTTTTTGGTGATAATGTCTCAAAAGTTGATATTCAGTTTCCTCACATTTCTAACTTTATGCTGTGATTTTCACGTAACACTTGTTTTACCAGAACTGTGATCAATTTTATTTTTCATTCTTCAACAAGGCACTTTTGTCTCAGTACATTTTCAGTAATGCTGCCCTATATATAATTCTTTTTAAATAATGCAATGTAGTATTGCATCATACTTGTAAAAGAAAAAAATTCATGAAATGTATCAAATACTACAATGAAAGAGAAAAAAATTTTTCCACAATGACAAATAAGTAAATAATTACATTTGATATTGGCTCCAGCAATCTTTATTACTGTGAGACACAAAACTACATGCTAGTCAGTGGCTTGCGCATAGAGGCAATAGTACTTTACATGCGCCAGCTAGCTCACCCTTAGTGCTGCATCGATTAATGCTTCACTCACCCAAACATACCCCTCGATAATACAAGAGGATAAAATATATGTCTAGTAAAAAACTGAAAAGTTGCCATTGTGAAAATAATACAAAACTAACTATTCCACACTATGTATTAATAAAATATTGTAGATACGTATTATAATGAAAAATTTTCGAAATGCATCTTGAATAAGACAAGTCGACTGCATATATATAAATATGAACATAAGAATGAGTTATGACAGCTTTAAGATAAAATATATTTAATTTGAACACATTTATAGCTGAAATAATTTTTTAATTAGTTGAATTTTAACTTCTTGTGATGACTTAAAATGTCTTTGAAGTTTTAATATCTCTTCATTTTGAAGGAAGTCGGTGGAAGTTGCTGGGTCTATTTTCCTCCTTTTTGGTGATAATGTCTCAAAAGTTGATATTCAGTTTCCTCACATTTCTAACTTTATGCTGTGATTTTCACGTAACACTTGTTTTACCAGAACTGTGATCAATTTTATTTTTCATTCTTCAACAAGGCACTTTTGTCTCAGTACATTTTCAGTAATGCTGCCCTATATATAATTCTTTTTAAATAATGCAATGTAGTATTGCATCATACTTGTAAAAGAAAAAAATTCATGAAATGTATCAAATACTACAATGAAAGAGAAAAAAATTTTTCCACAATGACAAATAAGTAAATAATTACATTTGATATTGGCTCCAGCAATCTTTATTACTGTGAGACACAACCAACAGCGCACACACATACTTTTTTAAGTGAGGCTTTCGTGAATTCTTAAAGTAAGTAATACAAATTTCATTTAAATTAGTAATTAATAAGGTTCTTAAAATTTTACAATAAATTGATTTATGTCATTGTCATACTACTAGTATGAAGATGTCATAAATCAGCATTGGTAAGATTACAAAATCTCTCGGAAGTTGGGAAAAAATTTGCATTGCAGACTTACGTTTGAATATTTAACTGTTTGAGTAAAAAGTTACAGTGATCGTGTTTCATCAAAGTTTAACAAGTGGTAAGAGAAATACTGGTCTTTTATTGTCTGTACTATTTTATATCTGTAATAAAATTGTGACTACTTAAGTTGTCATTAAGTCAGTAAAAATAAGGGGTTGGGGCGGATTGTTTCAAATGCAAATATTTCCATAAAATATAGCAGTGCTGCTTCAAAATAACATTAAAAACTACTTATTTAATTTAAGGGGTTAGAATAAGATTTATTCATGTACGCTGATCAACAAATACTAGATTTTAAATCTGTTACACTTGTCACTTCTGTAAAATTAATTAAGAAATATAAAAAGTACCTATATCACATAAAAGTTTTAAGTGAATATCTGTTGTGCGTTTTAGCAGCTAATAGTGTTTATGCTAGTGATGGTGCTGGATCTTGAAGCTACATCACCATGCCATTTTGCAATAGTCAGAGTTGGAATAGCATCTGCATGCAAGCCTTACAGCACAACATCCACACTCCTCTCAACTACTCACTTTTTGGAAATCTGTGATGCGTAACACCAATAGTTTTTGACCCCCAATTAGTGCACTGTGCCGTAGCACAAGTAATTTTATGTTTATATTTATTCTTTTTGAATAAATTAAACTGTGTTTGCAAACAGCAAGTTCCTTTGCGATACATTTGACTTAATAGCTGCATGCGCGAGCCCTCTTACGCAATGACTGTGTGCGTGAGCCCTCCTCATGACGTCAGCAGCAGGAGACGTAACGAACAAAGATAGCACGCGACAACCCTTGTGCACGACTTTACCAACACATGTAGAATATAATTATGGCCTGGATTGAGTAAGCTTCGTCTGTTCTCTGTGATACTTGGCAAAGTTCATTTACTCCCCTTACACGGCTGGCAGGGTGGGAGCTAGTTGCCTAGCAACCAGCCTGGTGTCCTTGCAACCTTCCACTGGGTGCCGACCAATTGGGAAGGGGAGAAGTAGATTGTTACACTCCTCCCGCTGCTGTGGTTTCCCCTTCACCACCTCCCACCATGAAAAAAACTGCCCGAGCAATAATTTAATAACATCTCCATGTGCTCACAGCATATTGAGTGCATATAGGACATTCAAAATTCGGCTTGCATTCTGTCTCTTTTCTTTTTCAGAGGGTTTGAAAGTTTGGGGTTGGCTTGCACTTTGTGTCAGCTTACAATCATTTACTAGTAATTTGTGATGTTATAGTCTCTATTCAGACAACTTGTGAAAATTTTTTTGTATTATTTACAGCAATACTTTTTTTTTAATGTTTCCCCCGCCCTTGCATTCCAGCACCGCTCCATTCTAGGGTCTCATTTCTGTTATGCCCGGGGATGACGGTCACCTACGGGTCCCAGCTGGAAAGATCATCACTTGGAGGGTGTTGCCTTGCCCTGGGTGCACTCCCCACACGCCATTTATTTAATTTATTATTTTTAATGTCCATTTTTTTGTTTTAATTATTTAATCTTTATTCACAGATAATGTACAGTTCTCATTATACTCAACATGAAGTTTAATAAGGTTGGAAGTATTATTTTATTGATGTACATGTCAGATCATCATCTGCTGAAATTCTGGATATATGGAGATTTTTTGACATTCCCTTGAAAAATGTCCGGTAGAGAGTATATCAATCGTCTATGCTTTTATTTTTGTTTAAAGTTAATGGTGACGACTACTTGAACGGTGACAAGAACCGGTGCATTTACTTTATTCAAGTAAATATGATATGTGGTGATTTTTAATTCATTGATTTACTATCCACATGCCACATGTCTTTCACACATGTCCCAGCAGGTGGCATCATGACATTTTATTTTATTTAGTTGGTAAATACAGTGTATGAATCAAAAAGGTGTGTTTAATAGCACAAGTTATACTTTTTACTCTAATAACTTGACAACTTAACATATTGTTAGAGTTCTTTCAATGTGTGTGTCTGGTTCTAGTTGTTTTACTTTGTACAGGTGTCACTGGACAAGTCTGCTATGGATCTGGATTTACCAGAACTAGAGAGTGCTGCTCTTATGGTGCTGGAAGAAGAGAAGGCAACGTCTGACATAAATGGTGTTGTGGATGCTCTGAGTGACTTGTCTTTGGGTAACCAAAATACAGGAAATAACACAGTGAGGCAAGTGTTTCTGTGGACCATTAATGGAAAATATGGATAATTTAGGTGTTGTTGGTAGTTAAATACAGTGAAATCTTATCATAACATTACTAAAGGGACCAAGAAATTTTTATTTTATACTTTGTGTTTTACAAGTAGCAGTACCCTACTAATTGAGGGGGGTGTACTCTTGAACTGATAGGAGCAATGTATAGTTTTGGAATATAGGAAAATAGTAAAACACTTGCAAGTTTTATGTCCAACGGATTTTTATGATTCATTTTTAATTTTCCTTCGTTATGCTGCAGATGTCCCATCTGTTGTCAGTTTCTTCCCACACATGATGTAGCATCTCCTGTGTCACTTCAGCAATTGCTGCAGTGATTCAAATGTGGAGTGTGGCCACATTGTATGATAAGAGTAGCACATACACTCGATAACAAAACCCTACAAGAAAAAATCTAAGGGTGTTTGATCAAGGCGATAGTGTTGCTATGCTTTTGGCAAGGTCTGACCGATCCACTGACTTAGGAAACTGTTGTTGAGCTTCTTGCGCACTTCTAATAGGTAAATAGGAGAGGTGGTTGGGTGCAAAATCTTGTGGGAAGTCATTCCTGGTTTTCTTTGTTGAGNTGCGCACTTCTAATAGGTAAATAGGAGAGGTGGTTGGGTGCAAAATCTTGTGGGAAGTCATTCCTGGTTTTCTTTGTTGAGTTGAGGAATGAGGAACTGTTGGAGTACGTCCAGATAAACAGTGACTGGGATGGTCATCTCCATGGAAAAGAAGGTGGCAAACACTTTACCTTTGCTNAGATAAACAGTGACTGGGATGGTCATCTCCATGGAAAAGAAGGTGGCAAACACTTTACCTTTGCTTAGGTGGCAAACACTTTACCTTTGCTTAGGTGGCAAAACACTTAAACTTTGAGACAGTCATAGTTGTACTATGAAAACGCATGAATTTTTTTAAACCCTAAATGCTGCTGTTTTTGATATTGATGGTACTGTTGAAAAGGCACCAGCTTTTTTCACTGAAAATTATGGCATTCAGGCTTACTTTTTCATTGTCAATTTGCCACATTTACCTACAGAATTCCGTACAAACCATTTTAACACTATCTGAAATGGCTCTCAAAAACCAAATCATCTTTGTAACACTTACCACTATCTCACGTGTGTAATCCCACTTTCCTGACATACACATTTTTTTGAATTTTGAGCAGCAACAATATTCAAAACGTAGAAATAATAATTCTATGAAACATATGTAAATGATCCTTGTTCTGATAAGCTGTAAATTGCTGTAAAATGTTGTCAAACGTATAATGATGTAAATATGCGGCGCGGCGTGGTTTGAGCAAGCTATGGCATTTTTCAGTCATACTCGGCAGAGCATGTTTCCTCCTCTTACACAGCTGGCAGGGTAGAAGCTAATTGCTTAGCAACCAGTGNACGCATGAATTTTTTTAAACCCTAAATGCTGCTGTTTTTGATATTGATGGTACTGTTGAAAAGGCACCAGCTTTTGTCACTGAAAATTATGGCATTCAGGCTTACTTTGTCATTGTCAATTTGCCACATTTACCTACAGAATTCCGTACAAACCATTTTAACACTATCTGAAATGGCTCTCAAAAACCAAATCATCTTTGTAACACTTACCACTATCTCACGTGTGTAATCCCACTTTCCTGACATACACATTTTTTTGAATTTTGAGCAGCAACAATATTCAAAACGTAGAAATAATAATTCTATGAAACATATGTAAATGATCCTTGTTCTGATAAGCTGTAAATTGCTGTAAAATGTCAAACGTATAATGATGTAAATATGCGGCGCGGCGTGGTTTGAGCAAGCTATGGCATTTTTCAGTCATACTCGGCAGAGCATGTTTCCTCCTCTTACACAGCTGGCAGGGTAGAAGCTAATTGCTTAGCAACCAGTGTGGCGTCCTTGCGCCCTCTCTGTGGGTGCCGACTGGTTGGGAAGGGGAGGGGTAGATTGTTTCACTCCTCTCACTGCTGAGGCTTCCCCTTCTTTGTCTTGCACGTCGTGAAGACACTGCCTGATTGATAACCGCTCTGCGTGCTCTCAGCCGATCGAGCGTGCACGAAACATTCAAAATTTGGCTTGCATTCGNGCCTGATTGATAACCGCTCTGCGTGCTCTCAGCCGATCGAGCGTGCACGAAACATTCAAAATTTGGCTTGCATTCGGTGTCATATTTTCTTTTTCAGATGGTTTGAAAGTTTGGGGTCGGTTTGCATTTAGTGTTGGCTTAAAATATACAATATGTGGTACTTTGTGTTGCTATATTCTTTATTTAGGCGAGTTGTAAAATTTTTTTCAATGCATAATTTACAGTAATATTAACTATTATTTGCACTAATACCAAATACACTAGAGACAAATACTGGATGGCTCTCTACAAATAGCATAGGCGTGTGTGTGAAAATAACCTAGTGGCAAGAGATGTTCATGTTACTATTATTATATTTCTGGAAATATTTCAAAAGTTATTTATTTTTTCACTTGTCAGTAAATATTTTACACTTCTGAAATACTTGATGTATTGGGAATAAGTTTTCGTCTTCATATCCACCATGTTGGTATCATGTTATTAATATCAATGGAATGCAGTATTAAATAGAGGTAATGCTGCCTGCTGGCTGGAGGTGAAAACACAGCCAGATTTGCTCGCAGAAATCTTTAAGCTGACCGGTATTTGGTAATACTAGCAGTAGTTTGGAAAAATTCCCATTTTTATTGTACTTGTTAGTTAAACTTTATTTAGAGATAATGCACAGCTCTCATTATACTCAGTATGAATTTAAAAAGATTAGAAGANCTTGTTAGTTAAACTTTATTTAGAGATAATGCACAGCTCTCATTATACTCAGTATGAATTTAAAAAGATTAGAAGATCTTCAGTTGTACAATTACAAAATAAGGGATGAATTATTGCTACTCATTGTATTTTAAAATATTTACATGAACGACGGTCACGTGGAAAATGCCACAATCAAATATATGTTTAAAGAATTAAATAAATTGTCAAAGGTCTGTTGGATAACTGAGCAATAAGAAAAGTGAAAACAGATAAGTTTAAGAAAGAAAGAAGAAAAAAAACATTTTGAGGATGTTTATCATTGTTATTTAGAGAAACACTCCTGACCAGAAAACTTGTTCATTATGGAAAAATATTGTATAGGCTGTTCATGGTAAAGTGATCACTTTGAGGTCCTAGTTACTTTCTCCTTTTAGCCATTTTTCATCCTTTAACTACCTTTTAAATAAATATTTCCATGTAAGTAATAAACACACTGTGTATATTCTACCGCAATCGGAAGTTAACGTGTAAGGTTAAAATAAAATGACTATTATTACAAATGAGCGGGCTTTCAAAAGTGCTCACTTTACCGTGAATAGCCTATAAACTGGAGAATTGTAGGTATTATCTGCTGTACATCAGTTCTTTAGCCAGGATCTTAAGTATAATACAAAACTCTGGTAGGCAAAAAAATCAGATTTATTTAGGTTAACAAAGAATGTCTGCCAAGGTAAAAATTGCATTTAAAAAATGTGNGGTAGGCAAAAAAATCAGATTTATTTAGGTTAACAAAGAATGTCTGCCAAGGTAAAAATTGCATTTAAAAAATGTGGCAAAATATTACTATAAGTATGTTATTATTATTCTTGTTTCATGGATTAGGTATCTTCATCCTGTTCCAGCAACCATTTCGCCCAGGGTCTTCCTACATCTTGTTTTCCTCTTGGTTTTTTTCAGTTTAGAAATATATCATCCAAAATATTTAAAATATTTAACTTTGTTCTATTACTATTATTGTTCCATTTAATACAATTTTTGCCCTTGTAAGTTGTTTACCTTTAAATGCCATGGTTTTGGTTTTTTCCATTGATATTTTAAAACTAGTATATTGTTCTGCTATATCATTTAAATTATAAACAAATTTTTGCAACTTATCTGTACTATCTTGAATGATAACTTTATNGGTAGGCAAAAAAATCAGATTTATTTAGGTTAACAAAGAATGTCTGCCAAGGTAAAAATTGCATTTAAAAAATGTAGCAAAATATTACTATAAGTATTTTATTATTATTCTTGTTTCATGGATTAGGTATCTTCATCCTGTTCCAGCAACCATTTCGCCCAGGGTCTTCCTACATCTTGTTTTCCTCTTGGTTTTTTCAGTTTAGAAATATATCATCCAAAATATTTAAAATATTTAACTTGTTCTATTACTATTATTGTTCCATTTAATACAATTTTTGCCCTTGTAAGCTGTTTACCTTTAAATGCCATGGTTTTGGTTTTTTCCATTGATATTTTAAAACTAGTTATTGTTCTGCTATATCATTTAAATTATAAACAAATTTTTGCAACTTATCTGTACTATCTTGAATGATAACTTTATCATTTGCATATAAAAGGGAATTTATATAAAAGTTTTTATTAAGGTGAATTTCTGGGTTCACTAAAGATTTCCGTGTTCTGAACATATCTTCAATGTAGATATTAAAAAGTGTCTGCGATATACTGCAGCCCTGTCTCACACCTTTATTTGTGGGAATTTATTCTGTCATTTTTTTTCCTAAATCCAATCTTACTGAGGTGTTTTCATTAAAAAATTTTATAGCTTCTACAAGATGATTTGGACACCCTTTTCTTTTGAGTATGTTCCATAGTAGGTTTCTATTTACGTTATCAAATGCTTTTTGTAGATCGATGAAAGCCAGGTGGGTTTCACAATAAATTCTCCTCTTTCTTGTATAATTCTTATTGGTGTTAAAATAGCATCCGTACACAACCTTGCTTACCTGAAGCCAGTCAGTGTCTTCTGAAATTAGATGGTCTGCAGTTATTTTCAATCTTGCATTTGACATCCTTGCATACACTTTGTAGGTCATATCTAGAATGCTTACACCTCTGTAATTGTTTGGATTAGTTCTGTCACACATTTCTTTTAAAGTGAAGATGACTTTTGTTTGAAGGTATTCCTTAGGAACCGTTATTTGTTCCCAGCACATATTGCAGAAATGAAGTAGTTGAAGGTGGAAAAGTATTCCAGCATATTTTATTAGTTCTATATTTATATTATTTAGTCAGTGGCGACCAGCATTTGATATAAGCCCCATGCTGTTGATGTGGCCATCTTCAACCTCCCCTCCCCAACAATAATTTTTGCAACGTGTGGGTAAGTAGAGATAACCTCCCCCTGCTTCGAAAATATGAGATTTAGTGGGCTACAATGTAGTCATCAATGTATATTTTGTGAAAATAGTTTGCACATTCAGCTGTCTTCTTAGTAGAACTATACTTATCAAACCCAAATTAATCTTTATGGTACGTCCAATAGTTTTACCTTTACAAAAACAGTATTTTTCTATTGAATGTGTGATCATACAACTGGTTTCATTTTGCAAATATAATACTATTCCAAGTTATTATTCTAAAAAAACTACCTTGCCACACATTTTTGCCTATAACATGTTACAATATTAATCCTTTATTTCGATGGGATCAGACAAAGTGGCAGTGTAGTCATTGAGATAAAGCTCGGTGGCATTCTAAAAACTGACTAGTTTATGAGAAGCTGGAAAACATATTTGGAACAGTGTGTATGTCAGCACTGATAAGAGTAATTTTCATACTCTGCCACCAAATTCAATACTCGAGTCACCAAATGCTAAATTATATCATTTCTGGACATTACAGGATGCTAGATGTTAAACGACATATAAGAGTCAGCTGCACTGGGTTGAAGTGATAATGCCTGCATGTTGTGTGACTTTTATAAGCATCACNAAACGACATATAAGAGTCAGCTGCACTGGGTTGAAGTGATAATGCCTGCATGTTGTGTGACTTTTATAAGCATCACCAGCAGTGAATGTATCAACTGAACATGGTTGCATCATTGGTTGTCTGATCTACAAAGTCCCAATCAGCCCAGTATACAGGAGCTTCTCCCACCCTACCCTGCCCTACAATAGTGCCTTAAGAATTTGCCAGAAGAACTCCCAAAGAAACGTAGGAAAACCAGTGTAAATAATTGTCAGTTGCTGCTGACAGAGAGAATGAGAAACTATTCTATTTCCTTCACACCCACCGCTGTCCACAAGTGCACGAAATAGCTATAGTATGTGCTCAGATGATGTAAGGCAGTTATGTAATTTGNACACCCACCGCTGTCCACAAGTGCACGAAATAGCTATAGTATGTGCTCAGATGATGTAAGGCAGTTATGTAATTTGCACAGCATCTGCTCCTTGATTTAAATTGGCCAATGGCTGATGATGTACGTTCCTGCGGCAGAAGGGGAGAGGTACATACAAAGTCAGCTGGAAGTAAGGCGAGTCAAACTCATGTCATATGTTGACAAGCAATCTGTGATGGGAATAAGACATTCCATTGCCAAATGCTCACTGGGTTACCCAATTCATTTGCTCCATGTATTGATTGCTTTCAGCTCACTTCACGCACCAAAATTTTGCATTAAATTTAAGACTCATTTTCAACCACTTGTCTTTCCCAGGCAGAACACTGTGNCCATGTATTGATTGCTTTCAGCTCACTTCACGCACCAAAATTTTGCATTAAATTTAAGACTCATTTTCAACCACTTGTCTTTCCCAGGCAGAACACTGTGTGGAAGCAGAATTATTTCAAAACTGATTGCTATGCGTGTATTTTAACCAGGTAGACATTTGTAATTTCAGGGTGTAGATTTTGTGGAGAAATGTGATGCAGTAGTCACAAAAGTTAATTTGCAAAATTATGGTAAAAGTATTTATAACTGGTTTTTGTGTTTAATTAAAACTATGGATAGTGTAGTAAATAGTGGAAAATAAATTACAATCTTAAAAAATTAAAAATAAATTTTGTATGGTATTTTTGCTTCCAGTACCACATTAAGACATCGGATAAGCTTGAAAAATATTGGAATTAAAGAATTTTTTCAAGGGAACTCAATAAAGAATTGAACTTGAACAGTAGTTAGGTGGGAATAAATTNATTTCGCTGGATTTGTTGAATCAAAATTTACTTATTTTAACACCCCAACACTAACAAGTTGTTATGATTTTTTTTTTTTTTTTTTTTTTTTTTTTCCTTTGACTGAGTACGCTAAGAAATGTCATTTAGGATGGTATTGGGTTGTTCTGGTTGACAGTGTACTGGTAATACTTTCTAACCATATTTTTTATGTGTTTTTGTACTTTTGCAGTGACAGTGGCAGTTCGTCTGATAGTGAGTCGAACAGCTCAGACTCCGAGTGTAGCAACAGCTACTCTTCCTCGTCAACAACACTTGACTCTGATGACAAAAGTTCAGTGTCATCAGACAGCTAGCAGTACATATCCATTTGTCTGTAGCCAAATGTTTATACATAGTGAGCACATTTGTATTACAGTTGGCTGTGGCAAATANTTGTTATGATTTTTTTTTTTTTTTTTTTTTTTTTTTTCCTTTGACTGAGTACGCTAAGAAATGTCATTTAGGATGGTATTGGGTTGTTCTGGTTGACAGTGTACTGGTAATACTTTCTAACCATATTTTTTATGTGTTTTTGTACTTTTGCAGTGACAGTGGCAGTTCGTCTGATAGTGAGTCGAACAGCTCAGACTCCGAGTGTAGCAACAGCTACTCTTCCTCGTCAACAACACTTGACTCTGATGACAAAAGTTCAGTGTCATCAGACAGCTAGCAGTACATATCCATTTGTCTGTAGCCAAATGTTATACATAGTGAGCACATTTGTATTACAGTTGGCTGTGGCAAATATGTTTTATTATTGTTAACAACACTGCTTGAATTCCTGATGTGTTCTCAACCAAGTGAACATATTGCTGCTATTAAAAACAACATATTTTTTTTTTTATTATCATGTGTGTTGTGTTTGTTGACATGTACCAAGTTTTAGTATTTCCTGAGTCCAGTGCTGTAACCTGTGCATTATTGACTGTGGCGCTGCAATCTGCAGTTGTCGTTTAAAGATGGCGTGTAAACTATCGACGGGCATGCAACCGCCACAAACTTTGTTGAATATTGCTGGGTAACTTTGTCATCCAACTAAACATTTGGTCCTCCAGGCGCCAGATCGTAAAAGTGACCACGGAAATTACAGTAGTTTCGTTCTTTGTTCAGTTTTCGGTTCACGAAAAGTGATTTCGTGCAGATGCGTTTTGTGCTTCCACGTGGTGTGTTATGGTATGAACTGTGCAATTTGTGTTATAAAAATGCACACTTCTCATATTACTTTGAATTTGTGTGAAATTCAATANTTCGTTCTTTGTTCAGTTTTCGGTTCACGAAAAGTGATTTTGTGCAGATGCGTTTTGTGCTTCCACGTGGTGTGTTGTGGTATGAACTATGCAATTTGTGTTATAAAAACGCACGCTACTCGTATTACTTTGAATTTGTGTCAAATTCAAAAACTTTTTTTGTGTTTGAGAAAGTGAGCGGCAGGAATGGCAAATATGTGAAAATCGGAATATGTTTGTTTACCAAGTGGATGCCGTGTTTCATGAATAATGCAAACTACAATTTGTGCCAATAATTATGTACATCAAAATGTGAACATATAACATGTGTTGGTTAACGTTTTGCGTTATCTTCGTGCGTGACGAGGTTAAATGACTGCATTGTCGTTCATGTGCATTTTGAGGTTAATTGCAACGCACTGTTATAAAATGGCTTCCAAAATAGTTGTGGCTCGTCTATGGTTGGATTGTGCTAAGAATCGTATGCAAAGAGCTTCGGCCTTAGGCAAAAAGGCATTAACAGACCCCNTGTTTACCAAGTCGATGCCGTGTTTCGTGAATAATGCAAACTACAATTTGTGCCAATAATTATGTACATCAAAATGAGAACATATAACATGTGTTGGTTAACGTTTTGGGTTATCTTCGTGCGTGACGAGGTTAAATGACTGCATTGTCGTTCATGTGCATTTTGAGGTTAATTGCAATGCACAGTTATAAAATGGCTTCCAAAATAGTTGTTGCTCGTCTATGGTTGGATTGTGCTAAGAATCGTATGCAAAGAGCTTCGGCCTTAGGCAAAAAGGCATTAACAGACCCTTCGCAAATGAAATTATTCCAGGCCACTTGCCGGGATCTGGAAAACATACGCAAAAGTTGTGATGAAGATATATTAACCATTTTAGCAGTTGTAGGAGAAATTGACGACCTTGATGCAGACGTTCAAAGTAAACGTCTGGATGATTTTGATGATTTGTATTACAACACAATTGCCATTGCTGAGTCCTTGTCTCAGTCATCTGTGGAGTAAAAACATCCATCATCGGGGTCTACATTGAGGGTAGCGCTTCCTGTGATAAAGCTGCCAACAATCAGTCGTGATATTGAGCAGTGGCAGAACTTTGCTAATTTATTTGATACATTAGTTGCTCAAAACTGTTCGTTAAGGAATGAGAAAAACTGTCGTATTTGAAGTTGTCAGTGTTAGGAGAACCACTGTCATTAATACAGTCTCTTCTACGCACCCCAGATAACTGTGTGGTAGCTTGAACCTTACTCAGGAAACGGTACAACAATAGGCATCTTATTGTCTCTCATCATATTGATGCACTTGTTAATGCACCTCACATATCCTCAAGTAACCCTTCAAGTTTGCTGCAGTTATTAGCCTCAATTCATGAACACACAGCTTCATTAAAAGCTTTTAATGTGTTGGTTGGAACTTGGGACCCACTTTTGTTACATCTGTTTGAAGGGAAGCTGAATCTGAGCCTTAGAAAGGAATGGGAGCTCACTATTGTTGATCCGANACGTCTGGATGATTTTGATGATTTGTATTACAACACAATTGCCATTGCTGAGTCCTTGTCTCAGTCATCTGTGGAGCAAAAACATCCATCATCGGGGTCTACATCGAGGGTAGCGCTTCCTGTGATAAAGCTGCCAACAATCAGTGGTGATATTGAGCAGTGGCAGAACTTTGCTAATTTATTTGATACATTAGTTGCTCAAAACTGTTCGTTAAGGAATGAGAAAAACTGTTGTATTTGAAGTTGTCACTGTTAGAAGAACCACTGTCATTAATACAGTCTCTTCTACGCACCCCAGATCCTTACTCAGGAAACGGTACAACAATAGGCATCTTATTGTCTCTCATCATATTGATGCACTTGTTAATGCACCTCACATATCCTCAAGTAACCCTTCAAGTTTGCTGCAGTTATTAGCCTCAATTCATGAACACACAGTTAATGTGTCAGTTGGAACTTGGGACCCACTTTTGTTACATCTGTTTGAAGGGAAGCTGGATCTGAGCCTTAGAAAGGAATGGGAGCTCACTATTGTTGATCCGAGAACATTGCCCACACTATCTCAGTTCCTTACTTTTCTTGAAGGTCATCAACGTATGGTTGAATCTTTGGCTGGAGGGCAGAAGTATAAGAATTCACAGAAATTTACTCGTTCACATGTCACGCAGTCATTGGTTGCAAGTGCAAGAGAGTAACTGTGTCAAGGCTCTCACACAATGTCTAAATGTTCACAATTTTCTGATCTTTCATCGAGACAACAGTTTGNGCAAAAGTATAAGAATTCACAGAAATTTACTCGTTCACATGTCACGCAGTCATTGGTTGCAAGTGCAAGAGAGTAATTGACACAGTGGGAACTGTGTCAAGGCTCTCACACATTGTCTAAATGTTCACAATTTTCTGATCTTTCATCGAGACAACAGTTGGAAAAGGTAACCTTCGTATCATTTGCCTCAGGACATCACATAAATTGAAGAACTGTCCCTCAAAGACGAACTGCCGCCAGTGTAACTTGAGACATCATACCCTGTTACATTTCGACATTCCCTCTGAAACTGAATAACTATCTGGCCGTCCAAATAGAAACAGCACTGAGAGTGGAAGCAGTGACTTGACTCCTGCTTCTACCCTCATAGGCTTGGTAGATACGTCATTTATTTTATTGGCAACAGCTCTTGTTGGTGTAAAAGACAAAACTGGTAACAGTTATACAGTTAGAGTGCTTCTACATTCAGGTAGCCAAGCAAATTTCATTACTAGTAGCTGTTTGCAGAAACTTGGGTTGCCTCAGTAAAATAATTGAGACCCGTGCATGGTCTTTCAGGGTCACCAGTGACAGACATAAAGGGTATCACCACATGCCAAACCCAGCTANCCAGCCAGATGATCCTGCTCACCAATTCAGAGCTGACATGCTAGTTTTTAATCAAATTAGTGGTATGTTACGTAACACTAACTTACCAGCCAATCAATGGGAACATTTAGCGAACCTACACTTGGCGGACCCCAACTTTGAAAATCCTCACCCTATTGATCTGTTAATTGGAGCCAAACTGTTTCCACTAGTACTGACGGGCTCTCACCTTGAAGGGTGTCCAGGATCACGTCGCCATGAATTCTCTGTTTGGTTGGCTTGTTATGGGAAGGGTGGACTCTAAAATTGTGGAACTCTTGTCACAACTAATTATGTGACTTCATGCTACTTCATCGCTTGATGAAACTATGAAGAGGTTGGTTTTTGGAGTTAGAGGAATTACCCATTGCTGCTCCTCTTACCTCATATGAGAAACAATGTCAAACAATATTTGAGCAAACTCATCAGCGAACTGCAGATGGCAGGTACAAGGTGTGTCTTCCATTCAGGTCAGCAAAGCCAGAGCTAGGAAGTTCTAGAGCTCAAGCTCTAACGCGACCACATGGGCTGCAGAAAAGATTTCGTCAGAACCCTGAACTCAAGCTGATGTATGCAGAATTTATGGCAGATTATATTACTACTGGCCACATGGAAAAGGTCGCTGAGGATGCAAGAGATTGTTCCTCAGCTGTGTACATTCCCCACCACTGTGTCTTGAAGCCTAATAGTACAACCACCAAACTTCGGGTTGTATTTGACGCATCAGCCAAAACTTCATCAGGTGCCTTACTGAACGATGTATTACTGTGCCCGACCAAAAATTTCAGTGTGAGATAAGTGATTTGATTTTGCGGTTCCATCTGCATCGTACTGTGTTCACTACTGACATTCAGCACATGTACCGACAAGTATTAATTCATGCTGAGCATCAAGATTTTCAGAGAATTCTGTGGCGTTCAGATGAATCTGAGTCTTTTTCAAGAGTATCATTTGAAAACATTCACCTACAGGGTAGCATCGTCTCTATTTCTTGCTCTTTGTACACTTCAACAACTTGCAAAGGATGAAGGCCACAAATAACCCCTTGCGGTGGCGACCCTAATTTTGAATACCTATGTGAACAATATTGTTACTGGTGTGAAGTCAGTGGCAGAAGCATATGCCCTCCAAGTGGAACTAGTTGAGTTGTTAAAAACTGGGAGATTTCACCTTTGGAAATTTGCTAGCAACAGTTGACAATTTCTTGAAGGATTGCCATCATCTCAGTTCCGGCAATCTGTCTCTCACTTGTTTGATTCAGACGAACATATCACCTTGAAGGTTTTAGGGCTGCAGTGTAATCCTAGTGTCGTCACAGTTTTCAGATAGAGTGTAACCTCAGAGTAAAGCAGCTACTAAACTGGGAATTCTCTCAGATCTGTCAAGAATATTTTACCCATTGTGTTGGTTGTCCCCTCTGCTGTTGCTGGTGAAGAGTTTTATTCAATAGCTATGGATCCACGTTGTAGAGTGGACTGCAGAACTTACTCTCGCTGTTCTCACAAAATGGTTACAGCTCAAGAAAGAGCTTTCATTACTGGAAAGAATTGGTGTGCCCAGAGGACCTCTAGTGACAGCTACTGACTGTCTAGTGTAGCTCCATGGTTTTTCAGACAACTCCGAGGTGGGTTATGCCACACTAGTGTATTTACGAGTTGTGCATTAGGATGGTTCAATGTTCGTGCACCTGGTCATGGGGTGGTCTAAGGTGGTACCTATCTAGTAGCGGCCGGTACCTCCAGCTGGCTCAGTGCTACATTAATTAATTTGGAAAGGGGATTCAGGGGGTTTCTCCCCCGGGAAAAAAATATTTTTAAACGTTAAAAATAGTAATATTTTGCTGCAAAATTATCTTGTGTTCAATTGGCAAGAACTCTGAATTTTTTAGCACAAAAGTATAACCTTTAAATAATTTCCTTAAATTATTGCCATTAAATCATTCTTCCACACCATTACATCAAATATTTTTTGTGCGATAATATAGGCAACAAAAACAGTTATATTGTTTATAGTACTATATTTCAACCTTCAATGGAACATAAACATTCAGCGTGAAAATTGAAATAGTCTGTCCATGGTTAAATTTGACATTTTAAAAAAGTAACTGAGATATTTTTAATGGGTTTTAGAAGAATGTTTAATTTTTAAAAGTTGTATTTTTAAGGTATGATAACTGTACACTATTATTAATTTGACCTAAAAACATTTTAAATCCTAAACTTATTGATATTTATATTGACATTAAATACTGTCCAAAATAACTCCTCTAAATGTGGACAAACTATGTAGCTTCTTCTCAACGCACACAGTCAGCACTCCCCCCTGCCATCATTCCAGAAACAGTTAGGAGACGTACTGTACAGACATGACATCACAGTACACACTTACCAACCATCTCCAGCTCAAATTAGCTCTACAGCATAGAGTAAATAAAGTACTAGTACAGAGTGGACACTCAATGTTATCCAATGGGCAGGTTTTTTTTGTTGCAATTGCTATTAGAAAATGCAAACTTGCGAATTCGCTGCTCCTTTAAAAATTAAATTTACACACAGTTCAACTCACTTGTGATACTTATAACTATTCATAACTTGTTTACACAAAACACTTAGCCATTTACTTGCATTTGAAGTACATATAGTGAACAAATTTTGTTGAAAAATAGTTGGAAATTTTGTTGTTTGCAAGCAAAATGCAGCATACCTGCTGCTTTTTTTTTTAGCTCTAGAAACTAAAAATGTTGTTATTTTAGTTGCAATGTTTTCAGAGTAATGTATTTTTACATTATCTGTCCTTTTTATATTTTAATCAACATAATTCATTTCAACAAATTCTGGACTGTGTTGGGANATAGCAAACAGCTGCTCAATAATACATTTTTCCACCAGTCCCTTGTGTAGACATGGAAAATTTTCTTAACGGGAAGGACTGGTACCATGAACAGATGTTAGATACTTTCCTGTTCTGTTCCAACCCTAGGAAAACTCACACATCTGTTCAAACATTAACAAATGTAACCGTATGGTAGGTTAGAAAAATATTTGGACAATAAGAAATAATATTTTGAAGGAAATGAAAAATGTCAATATTGAAAACAGACATTTACAATAAATGAAAAACTTATGATTTTAACTTGCTTTACTACAGAAAAGTTTGAAGTACCGGCATACATTTACAATTTGTTTACTTAGGCACAAAATATACATTACCTTTATTTTTCTACTACTTTTATCGTGCAGAATTCACTGTCTTGTACACTTGAAATAACATCTCATAGATTGTACTTCACAATTGCATACATGCCCTATCTATTGACATTTCTGCTCAACTCAACAGTATAATTCACAAAACAGTAAGTAGGCTACTATTACTATAGCTTGTTGCCATTCTGAATTTGTTTTATTTTTGTTACGACCACACAATATACTAGTTATGGTTCTGTTTATTTTATTGGTGGTGTGGGGAACTCTAGTTTGTCTTTCCTAAGACATGATTGTTTTGCGGTTCTTCTTATAAGTGCGGTTTGATGATGCAGTGGAACATTTTGTTTGTACGGAAATAAAATTAAATTTTAACTTCATTGAAAGAACTTGCCACGTGGCGTAATTAGGAGTATTATTTAGAGCGGCGCTGTCACCAACCAACAAACACCCCCCCCCCCC
>NQII01000893.1:91723-108542 GCA_002778355.1 Clitarchus hookeri
TTCCGTGGTGCATATTTTCTGAGTTTAGACGAAATACACATGATTATTTGGTGATATCGCGTGAAACCTCTGATCTCCACAGATCTCACGGGCAGGCGAGAGGCCTAGGGGGGTGAAGGGGGGTGGCAGGGAGGCCTACGCAGCAGGACACGCAGCAAGACACGTGTAACTGCGGTCCGTTCTGGCTGTTCACCTGCTTCACGACACGTGTCCCTACCCTGATTATGCAGGGGGGTGGGGGGTTTGTGGGTCAGCGTCGCTCTACTATCCTTAAACCGTCACACGACAAGCTATAAGTACACTTAGGGAGGTTGTCATGGCCAAAAGCAGGCCATGGTAGCCCAATCCCTCCCCTGAGACGCACTTAACTCCCGTCCCTACCGCGAGCTCATATAATACTTAGTTTTAGAGTAGTCAGTTAAAAAAAAAAGCCACAATAGTTACGAGCCGAACTGCTGTGGGATGAACATCGTTCTCGTGGCTGCTCTCTCTCCGGAATCTGCCAGCCTCTTGGGACCAGCGAAGGCGAGGACTTCTGCGAGTGCGGCGGGACTGCAGCAGCTTGGGTGCGGCGACTATTCCACAACTCGTCGCGTCCCCAGGTAGCGAATAGGGGATCCACAGACCCTGGGGTAGCTGGGAATACTCGAATACTAGCCCGCGGACCAACTGGCCGGTGTGACAGCGCCGTCGTAGTGGACGTCGGGGACCTGGGTAGCTCAGTACGAGATGGCGAAGCGCATCGTGCGGGAGGCAGCCCAACGATCAAGGTGGAGAGGGGGATCTCGAGGTACTACCGGCGAAGTGTAGCGAACCTCACTGCTGGATTCTGCGGGCTGCTGATTGCGGATGCGTGAGGAATGGATTGGAATGCGCTGGACCTCGGAAGCTTCCTGCCATAAGCCTTTACTCGTGGGCCAGCTGATTCGCCGTCAGGTCTGGTAGGTCCCGGATGTCCCGCCGAGCTACAGCTCACCCACGACCGACTGACTACTTTGGAGGATGAGGAGTGGGTGGCTCCCCTATCAGGACCCCCCGCCTTCACCCACGGCATGGAGACCCTGATTTCAGCGCAAAAGAGCGCAGATGGAGTAGGTGCCATGACTGAGCTACCCAGTTTGCCGACGCACTCGACCAGAAGTAGGGGGGCCCTGCAAGTAATAGCTGCTGTCAATATTATTGTGCTGGTTCGCCTGCGCAGAAATATTGATAGCAGTTCAACTTCAAGGATGCTTGCGCCCACAGTCCCGCCCCTTTTTCTTCTAGATTTTCAACTTCACATTAAAAAGCATGGAATCCACATCTTCTGCCTCCTGTAGCACTTTCAGTAATGCACGAATAAGTTTTGAACTGCTTTCCTGTCGGGAGGGTTTTTACGGGGCCTATGCCAGTTTTTCCTCTCCCCCTTCTTAGCTATAGCCTCAGCTGTAGGTACTCTTAGAGATGCAGTTCATGGCCCCAATTGCGGTCATGGCTGCCTTAAATCCCTCGCTGCCGCGATGCACGCCACATTATATGTAATTCTCTCTCCTGTAGGCGTATGGGGCCTAGTCCTGAGACGCAATAAACTCCCGTCCCTATCTCGGACGTACACATAACACTTAGCAATAGAGTGGGTTAGAAAAAAAAAACGATGGTTCCCGGGCAGCTCGTCCCAGCACCACCTTGTGCTGGTGCTCTCTGCCAGCTCCTCCCTGAGGAGCCACCGCTGAAGGAAGACCAGCCGGCCAACTCCACCTCCCTGAGAAGTCACCACCGAAGCAACCACCGCCAACTAGCAGCGATAATCCCGGCCAACTCCTCCCTGAAGAGTCGCCTTCCAGCGACCAACGATCAGCCGTAGAACCCCACTTCCTGCACATCAACACCAAGTACCGACGATTCATCAAGCACTCTCGATATTCAAGGTGGGCAAACACTACACATAACCTTATTACAGCTAAGTGGTACCCCGAGTCCCTTTAGGACATGCAGTATGTGCCAAGCTAAGACTTATATTTCTTAACGATTAACATTCTAGCCAATTGCTCTTGTATTCTGACAGGCACCTGCACCTGTCATAGCTTTAACTCCCATAGGGTCAGTCGATTGCTGAACGACTGGCGAACTTAAGGGATATGGGCCACCGTGTATACCTGATTCTGGTTGAGCTACTTCTGTGTTAGTGTCACTAGTGGTGTTGTATTCGTATTAAAAAAAAAACTAGTCTCCTGTGTGTTCTCCTCTATCTCAGCAACATATTTAAGCATTTTGTAGTTGATAGGTGTAAATTGTAAGGTGTGTGCTGGTATCTGCTCATCAACGTTGTCTCACTGACAGATTTGTGAACTTACCCTTGTTTTTCGGCCCTACGTGATGCGCCAGATTATGTAGCACAGTAGTGGTGGTGGTGCGGTACAGTTACCTCAAGGTGCCATTATTTATATCAATTGCATCCCCCGCCGCTCTTCCCCCCTGCATGGCCAGCCACCCTCCCTATAATCCCACCCAACCACTACATCTTTCAACCTAAAAATACTTTTATATTCCCAAGGCCATCTATGCGAACACCAACAGGTTTCGACCTGAATTAGTCTTCCACCAATATATGTATGGGCTATGTAGTGTTCACATTTTCTCCTTTCAATTTACTTTCTTCATACTCAAAGCAATATTTGGACTATTGAATTTTTTAAATATCAACATAATATTTATGCGGAGGTAAAATAAATAAAAACGAACACAAATATTTTTTACACTAAATTTATTACACAGATAATAAAATATACATAACCAACACAAAATCGATATATATTTTTTTCAATCTTCCTCACAGTCCAAATTATATTATTTTTAATATACAGATATTCTATTATGATTTTAGGGTATTTCATAAAAGGCTGAGTAATTCACATATGGCAGTAAGCAGCAGGGCTCTACGAAGGGCCGCGCAAATAGCACGGTCACTACAAAGACCTACGACACAAACAGTAATACATGTCTCCAATTCACCATCCTTGCATTATCATTGCAGTGTAGACCAGGCTCCTCTTTGATCGATGGCTCGATGACTTTTAGTACCAAGATCTGGTTCATCAACACCAGGTCTGCTGGTGACGGAACAAGAACTCTGGTCAACAAAATACAATTCTGAAAACGCTAAGGCGCTGTAAGGTACTCGAGTCCTAAGACAGTCTGGAGACGTACGTTGGGAGTCTTTGTGATATTTATATTAATGTTAATAGTAATTTCAGTTAATTAAATTTAGGTGGCCGTAGTTTTGGAAATATTTTTGTGTACTTCGTGAGAAACACGCGTGAAGTTAGTACAGGAGACAGTGCTGCCATCTCTGGACTGGGAGTGCAAGGCCCCTCCCCCGGCGGAGAGAGCGGCCAATCAGGGCGGACCATATAAGACGACGACTCGAGGCGAACTGAGCTGCACACTATTCGCTATTCGCTTTTTATAAAGGGGGCCTGCTACCCTTAGAAAATTTAAAATCTTAGTTTTTGCAGGTTATTATGCGTAGGCTTTTCGGCCTCTGCACTTACCATGGTGCTTGTTATGAACATGGAGAAATGAATGAACATGGTGTGTGGTTTCTTGAATGTTTTTATGATAATGGGATGCATGGCCATCGGGGGTTGCCACCCCTCCCTCCACACGCTCCAAGACATTCTTAATTATGCCGCGGCTGAGGCGAGAGAGGGTAGTTATAGCCACTGGTACGTTATCCCAGCCTCCCTGGTGCCATCTCAGGTGTCAGGGCGGCCAGGGTTTAAATTTCCTTTCTGGAGAATGAATTCTTCGCATC
Source organism: Clitarchus hookeri (assembly GCA_002778355.1). Lineage (NCBI taxonomy): Eukaryota > Metazoa > Arthropoda > Insecta > Phasmatodea > Phasmatidae > Clitarchus > Clitarchus hookeri. Next base: position 95,517 of record NQII01000893.1, read on the forward strand.
TCATCTCCCATACCTCACCCTGCTACAGGTTTCCCCTCTTTTGTAGGCAGCTATTGATGCCTACAGAGCCAGGCGTAGGCTTTAGCCATTACATTTTTGAGGGGGGTGTGGTAAATGTTCGGACTTACGGGGTTTGTGACCTTCGCCAGCGGTCCTTTAAGTTAACTAGGCTTGCGGAGTTTTGGCTTGCGCCAGTGGCCTGTAACTGCAGCTGGATTAGGCAGGAAGCGAGATGTTTACTCCTAGGATCTGAATGAACGTTTGGTGCTGTGAAATGTGTCCAAATACGAAGCGATTCGTTGTCGCTGTCGGGCCCCGCACCACAAGCACCCCACAGCAGACACCGAACCAGCAGATACTAGTCGGCCTGCCTCTCCGCAGAAGAGCTCGGCAGTCCCATAGGTCTACATGTTTATTTTGGGTTAATCAGGGTTTTTTTTATTATATATATATATATATATATTTATTATTTATCTTATATGTTTTTTCATTATCTTTTTTATGTATATATATATATACACATGTACAATTTTTTTTGTTAATGTACATNTTATTATTATATATATTTATTATTTATCTTATATGTTTTTTCATTATCTTTTTTATGTATATATATATATATATACACACGTTGTTAAAAAAAACAATTACATGTATATGTATGTGGTTGAAAATAAAAATAAATTTTTTTTGTAATGATTACATACTTATATGTACACACACATCATAGTACTCAATCATTCTCTCAATCATCCACACATGCATTCATAGTCTGAGTCCCCTTATATAAATGTCTTGATTATTTATCTACGCAGTAATATGTATAATACAATAGAGTTTAATAGTGATTACATATTTGTAAAATGTACATACTGCCCCCTTAGGCAGTGTCACTTTTATCATGTCATGTTATAGGAGGGAGGAGAAGCGCTTTGGGTCGTCTCCGCCTCCACACCAGCCTTTCGTCGTAGTCCGCCAGCTCACGGACCAGGGGGTTTTCAATAGTCGGGATCTTCTTGTACAGCTCTGTGGCCAGTTTGTGTATGTGTTGTGCAAAAGTGTCCATTTTAAGCTCCTTGTGTGATTGTTCTTGCGCGTGTACTTGGGTGCGTTTACTATGATGCGGAGGACCCTGTTCTGGAAGCGCTGAATATTTCTGAGTTGACAGCGCGAGGCAGTTTCCCAGACGGATGATGCGTAGGTGAGGATGGGGTGAATGAGAGATTTAAAAATGATAACTCCATTACGTGTGCGAAGTGAACTATGGCGGTGAATTAGTGGAAACAACTGCCTTAGCCGAGAGTTGGCCTTGGATAGCTGAGTATGGACGTGGTGCTTCCAGCTTAGGGACCTATCGGATGGTTTTAATGGCTGACATCAGCTCGGCGGTGGTTACTTCCTCAGCTTCCTCGGGAGTTTCCCCACCCAGTACGTCTGCCAGGGTGTCCTCGATGTGACGTTGGTGTTCTGCGTCCCCATATCCGTCGTTAGGGCGGAAAGTTTCTTCCAGAGCCCTGGCTAGCACATTTGCCTTATTCCCGGTTGTGTAGGCAACCCTCTGGGCATTCTTGAGTGGCGGGACTGCGGAGTAGGTATAAGTTAGGCGCCGCGTCATCTTCCGCAGGGAGTAGTCAGCAGTCTCGAGAGCAGCAACCGTATTATCCCACTGCTGCCCCCTGAAATCACTGACAAGTGTCTCCACTGAGTCTCGCGCCTGCTGGTATCTCTCCCTGTACAGTGGGTCCCGGGTTCGCTGCCACAGCCTCTTGTTTCTGTTCCTGTTTGTGATGGCTTGCTTAATGTACGGTGGAAACTTAGTGTTTATGTCTTTGGGTTTGTAGATCGTCTTAATGACGGAATGGTTACCGCGGTCGCGAGGGCACATCCTACGAGACATTCTCAGCAGTAAGTGAGAAATATTAGACATGATAGGCCTATTATTTATCGGTTACAGATATACGTACGCTTAACAACGTAAGTAAGAATTTGTTATGTTTTTCTATTGCAAAATATTTTAAACGTATTAGATAGAGCGTAATATTTCTTATCATGAAGCTGCTTATACTCTAAATCGAAATAAATAAATAATAGTGCAACATTATTGGCATTTACTAACTTCATAATAATCTCTGGCCACGTTTCTTGTAATGAATTCCATGTAAGTGGAGAAATAATATCGCGGTTAGGTGAAACATTGCTAATAGCACTGAACGGGGAAAAAAGTGTTTGTTTGAACTTAGGCTACTCTTCCTCGAAGCAGAAACTGTACGGTGACTTGACGCCTCGGACTCTCGGCGCGTACGACCACCTGACGCATTAGCACATTTTGCCTCAGAAATGTAGCATTTTATGATTTAGCTTTGCGCTGTTTTCGTACGAAGCTTTCGTATGGCACATATTACTATACTGTTTCATTATTGGTCGGAAAAATAGAGGGATGGACTTCCAGTAAGCTCCTTGTATTCTTATTGGTTACAAATAAGCCGTGACCAGGCATTCACGCTGTTGGCCAGTGCAGGCAGTGCGCAGTAGCCAGTAGCAGTCTTACGGTCACTTGTCGCTACGGTCACATGGTACCCTCCCCCCTCCCCTAGCTTGATACCTAATAATTTGTTTACAGTATTGCCATCTTAAGAATATAAAAACTTTTAATATTGCATTATATATTATATTACAATAGGGTTTTTATTTAATTTAAAGTAAAATGGTTGAGTTGCTAACTTTTGAACAGGACATTCGGATGAGACGAGAACGTGTTAGCGCTGTTATATAAAAAGAAGGCTTGTACGGTCGCCGTTCACGTGTATTTCTGGGTTTGAATAACTCGAACGATCTTACCCTACACAAAGTGCAGTATGGACTTTAACATTGAACTATAGGCACGTCAGCCTTAGTTAGGTAAGGCAAGATAGAAGACATCCCGTGCTATTTTGGCTAATAACATGCTCTACAATCAAGTTCGTCGTGAAAGTCGAGACTTCTACGAAATTTCAAAACAACAGTATATGTTTTTAAATCACATACTCTTTCAATTGGAAATGTATGGCTGCCATCTTGGAAATTAAAATCCGAACTAATTTCCGTAATTTAATTCATAATGCCCTGACAGAAGGAATCGATTGCTCGGAGCTAAGCACAAAGTATTACGTAATTGAAAAACTTTAATAATTTCTCAAAAATCTTTAAACTTTTCTCAAGCTTGATTTATTAGTGTCAAAGCTGAAAGTTAAAGCCTACTTAAATCACGAGAGAAGCTAGTGTTGGCAAGGTGGCCTATCAATAAAATTTTCTTGTCTTGCTAGTTATGACTAAGCTAATAACAAATATTGCTATTTTATTTCCACATTTTTTCTTGCAATTATAATGCTATTAATTTCACGAATTAAATTATATTAAAAATGTCTCTGCTGTGTGGTATTTTTAGTAATAGTTTCGTTTAGAATTATTGTCCATATACTCCTGTGATTTGGTTTTGTAATGGATCTTCATGGTCCAGACAGTCATACAGCGTTTTCCGCAACAAGTATAAAGGGTAAGAAAGTTTGTTCGTGTTGTGCTCGTTCCTTACCAACACACCTCGACAAGCCGGGAAAATAACATAACTATGTGTAAGGAAGTAACTCAGTGTGAACGAGCAAATAATTGTTCTTTGTTGAGACGTTTCTTAGGCAGAGGTGTTGGCAGTCGCGCCTACGTCTGCAACTATTTACCAATAAGCAGTATACAGCACACTGCAGGCTGTATTGTTTTTTTTTACAAGACAGGGGGATTGTTGACAGGAGTCCTAATGGTCAGCAATGTCAACAGACTTACGGTAATGGCATATTACAAGCGGTCGGAGTAGCAGCACGATACGAAGTCGGGGGTTGTTGTCAGCAAGGGAAGAGTTCCCCACAATAATTGCTACCTGGCGGAATGTTGGTACTGCCATTTGCAGCTGCCAGACTGCCTTCAAATACGCTGCTCTCTGCACGTTAATTCAACGTGACGTCAACCTCATGTGATTGTAATGTCGATACTGAAAGGGCGCTTTATTCTTACTTATCAGCAATGCATGCGCAGTGCCAGACCTGTAAATTTCTGAAGTCACGGGCACTAAAAGTGGTTGCAGCACTTATAACTATAGCGGGTCTGTCGTAAAATAAAGCAAGAAATTTTAACCAAGAGTTTGGAAATTTTTCATATTGGTCAACGACAGCAAGAAAGTGCGCGCGCGCACAGACGGACAAAGACAGGTTACATATTAATAATCACATTTGTTTTTCTTTCCGTTATATAGAGGCGTAAGGGATTTCGACTGCCCAGGAGGGGATTCCAAGCAAAAGCACTGGGCACCGAGCCTCGTGTTCAGGAACTACTTCGCACCCCACTTCAGTGCATTTACTGTATATGACATTCGCAATTTTTTTTCTTCTCGCCCCTCAGTTTGGGTTCCTTTTCATATCAGCACTTTGTCCGTGTCGCCATAGCAACACGTGTCACGGGCCGACAGTCGCGGGAGGGTGCGCGACAGTTCCATCACCGAACAATGGGCGAGCGTTATTGCGTCCTGCAACGTAGGTGAGGGGAAATAATGACGTGACCTGGGTTAGGGTGCAGGCTGCCACAGAACAGTTTCAGTCTCCGTACAGTAGTTACTATATTAATCGTGTTATCTTAACGGCACACCCAGACCATCTGTATGGAGAAAGGGGAATGATTTTCTGTTAGTCAAAATTAATATAAATAAAATTTACTTTTCCCCTGGACCATAGTACCCTGCATTTAGTAGACGGAAGACTGTTATTATGTCTGGCAAACACTGCAAATAGTAAAAATATAGACTATCTAGACATAGAAAAGGAGCAGGCGCGGATACAAGAGGGGGAAGGGGGGATCACGACCCCACTCCCAAACCTTAAACGATTTTTTTTAGTCATGGAAAAACGTTTGAGAATTTTCCATAAAGGTGATCGCATTTTAACGTTTCTTGAACAGTTATTAGCAACTATATTTATTTGAGAGCACTCTGTTAATATTTTATCACTTTTGTTTATTAACATGACAGCAGTGAATGTCACCAGCACATGGCGGAAGAACAAACAACTATGCGACGCGATAAAATATTGATACTATTTATAGAATACTCTTTGTCTGTTCCCGCGCAGGCGTGATGAATGCCGAGACTCGCACCTGCAAATACCTCGCACATTCGNTATGCGACGCGATAAAATATTGATACTATTTATAGAATACTCTTTGTCTGTTCCCGCGCAGGCGTGATGAATGCCGCGACTCGCACCTGCAAATACCTCGCACATTCGCACGGCACATCCGAGTGAAGTCGGAACTCGCATTTCCATTAGAATAGTTAAGTTAAGTTGTTACTGAAGTTAACGGTCAACGCGGGAAATTATGCATGCACATGGCTGTAACACTGCGGACAGGCGTCAGTCAGCTGATACGATTGTATTAGCCGTGTTTACGTTTGCAGACGTAACTACAGTACCGTTCACATTCCTGTACTTTGTGACTGTGATTAGTTTAGGATGAAGAGGCATAAAATTGATGAGTTTTTCAAACAGAAAACAATGAAAACATGTGGTGATGATAGTGCAGGTGTCAATGAGCATTTACAGAACACAAATTAAGTAAGCATAACCTCACTAGAACTTTTGCAGCACTCCCAGTGTCTAGTGACTTAGGATTTTATGTTGAGATGACAAGTGTAAGCGATTACTCTAAAGTAATGTTACCTAAGAAATCATGGATACCTCCAGCAAATTACCAATTTCCCTATAATGAAGTGATGAAAATGGGAAAGCCTATTAAAATTATGCCCAGAGATCTCACTTAGAAAAATTTCACTGGCTTTTTCTTTCAGATAAAGACAAAGGGCTATACTGTAAATATTGTGTACTTTGTACAACTGGTTCAAGATGTGGCTATAAAAAAACACTCCTTGGAGAACATTTGTTAAAGAACCATTGAGATAGTTTGACAACCTTTTAGGGGAAAAGGGTGATTTGGTTGTACATGAGAAAAACCAATACCATATAAATGCTGCTGATGCTGGGAAAAAGTTTCTCTTGACATATCACAATCCTGCCTTATAAATAGCAAACCAAATTCATTCACAGCGCATGGCACAAAGAGAGGAAAATAAGCAGCGCTTGATTATTATTGTACAAACAAATATTTTTGTGGTACTCAAAACATTCCTTTAAGAGGTCACAGGGATAATAAGAACATTGAAAATCTTCTAAATGGATATTAAAAACGCAGTATAGTAAACTATGATGGAAATTTCAGAGAGTTGCTTCGGTTTAGGAGGGATGCTGATGACAATAATCTGCGCAGATACTTGGAGAGTGCTCCGTCCAATGCTACATATTAGCAAGCCCACTCAAAATGAACTTATCGATTGTTGTAAGAAATAGATTAAAAGTACTATCTTAAGAGTTAAAGGAGCACAGATTTTCTCTGTAATATTCGACGAGACAACATACATTTCTAGTATTTGTCAATTGAGTATATCTTTGCCATACCTTCATGAACGAGTCCTGAGGGAAGATTTCATTACATTTATTAATGCCTTCTATATAATTCGACAGGAAGATATTAAATCAGAGGGAGGAGAACGCCGCTTGACTGGAGTTGCTTTAGGCCATATCGTCGAGGATATTGCTAAGAACATTGATTTAGACTAAGTTTTACGTAGGTTTTGGGGTTGACAGTTGCTCAGTAATGGCATCTGAAACAAAAGGTGCCGTTAAAGAACTAAAGAAAATAACTATACACTCTCAGCGCTGTCCGTGCAACAACCACATTTTGAATAATTCGTTGGCAAACTCCTCAAAAGTAGTTTTATGCCTCTGGAACTATGAAGAAAATAGTATCTTTTGCTAACGCATCTCCAAAAAGACATGATGTTTTTAAGAAGGAAATGGGTGCTTCTGTTCAAGGTATTTGCGAAACCCGTTGGGTCGAGAGGCACGAGAGGCACCTTCAGTTTCAAGGGGAATTTATTATTAAGATTCACAACGCTCTAGCAGAAATTTCTACGTGGCTGGACAGAAATACGTCATCTGAAGCGTTTTCTCTTATGCAAGCTATCTGAAGCCCAGAATCTATCCTCTCAGTTGTGTGTATTAATGATATTTTAGGAGTAACTATGTCACTTAGTCGTCTCCTTCAAACACCAACACTTGATTTGAAAAAAGGGTACTGATGCAATAGAAGACACTAAAAGTGTACTTCAAGAAAAGCGAGAAAAGGCTGAATCCATCACTAGTGGCCTCTATTGTGAAGTACGGGAAATAGCTGAAAAGTTAGATCCTGATTTAAATATACCACGAGTTGTTTCCCTCCAAACCAGCAGTCAAAACCACCTGCTGAGTCGTGTGAGGAATACTTCCGAAGATCTGTTTATATACCACTTTTGGACAACGTCATCACATAATTAAAAGACAGTCTTTCCACGGAAGTTATGAATTTATTTAATCTTCGAGTCATCTTGCCCAAAACTGAAATATAATCAGAAGATGAAGCCTCTATGAGGGAAATTGTAAATATTAACCAGGATCTTATTGGACAGTCTGCTACTTTTATAACTAAAAAACAAGAGTTCTCATTGTGGGTTCAGAAGTGGAAGCGGGTCGTGAAGAACAAAGAAAAACTTCAAGATTCTGTTTTGGAAACATTGGAAAACTGCGACATTGACATGTATCCCACCATCACAAACTTCTGCGGATTCTGGCAACACTTCCTGTCAGTGCAGCGACCACGGAGCGAAGTTTTTCTGCCCTGCGTCGGCTGAAGACTTGCCTTCGGGCTAACATCGGTGTAGAAAGACTCACTGGGCTTGCTCTCATGTTGGTCCATCGAGAAATTCCACTGGATCCAAAAGCCATTATTCTTAGATTCGCTAAGACAAAGAGGCGCCAAGAATTTGTATTGTATATAGTTATCCTTACTGAGTTTATACTGTTTGTTTTGTTTCCTGTTTCTGTTTGCTTTCTTAAATACAGAGAAGTACATTGGCCCCTAAGAGGGAGAAAAGGGATTAAATGTGTTTTCGCGTTCTCCTCAATAGTTCATTAACCCGATAACATACGGTTGTGCTCATAGCTTTAAAAGGTGGACTACATAACAAATTTTAGGATTTTGTGAAGTTCTAACCCTAAGATGGTGAAAATTGACAAAAAAATAGTAAAATACTACTTGAATTTGTCATGTATATGTACTTTATATAAAAATTTTATTGTATCGGAGGTTTTTAAAGACATTTTTTGCACAACTAGTTTGAATAAACGACTTCTCAGAACACATTAGCGCTGTAATCTTCTTCCATGCTTCTACTCTTCCGAGTAGAAGCATGGGTCCCCAAACGAGGAAGGGTACAAGGCTCCGGGTTTAATAAAGGTATCTTTGTAAAATTGTTCACCGAAACAAATTATATCTTTAAAAAATATTACAATTTCTACCAGCTCTATATTAAATGTTTAGATTAAAAAACTGCTTAAATAGCACTATTTTGCACCTAAAATCAAAATTTTCGCTGGGAGGGCTCTCGGACCCTACGCTTCCAGTTACGAACCTGGTGCCACCACAATTATGTTGTGCCCCCCCCCCACCATCCCAAAAGAAAAGTCTAGATCCACCCCTAAAAAGGAGACATGTGTACCTACACATTTTTCGTCAGGCAGGCGATGACCTAGTGGTTCGTCGACCTAAGTGATATTTTATTTAGCGAGTTAATTGGCTGAGTCCCGCACATAAATGCACACTGCCGATAGGGCGAAGACGCGCGGCATCTGAGGTGGAATAATTTTAAGTCTGCACGCGCTAACTACGCAGATTATATTTCAAGACAAGTTTGAGCTACCGCGATTGCGTGTGGTACTGCAAAGACTCTAGTGACGTACCTAAGGCTCGAAAGCCTACACTCTAAGAAATTATTTGCAAATTCACTATGTGAGTGTATACGTAGAGTTAGAAAGTGCGAATGGTAACTTTATTTCCCATACATTCATACTGACGTTCCTACGTTTGCTCAGAAAACAGTCAAATGCGTCGGAAACTTCCCAACTTTGTATAGTAGCTACGCTAAACATTCCACATTTGCAGCCAGATGTGTGGTATTATTTCCATACGATCTGTGGGTTGAAAACTTCCAATTCAGTTTAGGAAGTTTACCAGAAATATTTTTAGTGTAGTGAGGGAAGACTAAGGCCCACGACCAGCGGAACCAGCTATAGAAGATCTCAAGAGTTGCTACCAGTAATCAAGGTTTATTTTCAGTTATGTATGATGCATTTTCGACGCAGAGACTACGTCCGTAAATAATGAATGATTTTTGAGAAACTAATCTGGCTTACGTTACGCCATCTTAGATCATCATTTTTGTTAAAGTTGCTCTACCTATATGCTTACGGAGCCCTGAACTGAGGTCTCATGTTCTTCTAACTGAGCTGGTGTAAGAAAATTATTTATTAATTAAATTCGCAAATTTTGAAATAGTTTAAAGAAATTAAAGGGACTTAACTACGTTTTGAATTGCAAGTAAGAGATACGTACCAGAGGGCTGTACTCATAGTTACGGCCACACAAGCAAAGTAAATATTACAAGAGGAAGTTTCATACGGTCGTTACATAACGAAAGTAAAATGTGCTAACCATATGACAAGCGCTTCCAGTGACCGTTTACACAAACTTGAGAAGAGTTCTCACACAGAATGTAAATTATATTTTCATTCGAAGAGTTCTCACAAACAAACTTCTCTGGACGAACTTTATGCTACCCAAGTTGCAGCGCTTCTATCTACAGTGTATTTGGCCTGAAATTATTGATAGCCGCATCAAGTGTAAAATGAGGTGTAGAGTCCCCGAATACATCCTTGGGGCGCAGTTTTCAAAAGAAGCCAAAACAGTGAAGAAAAAATAAGGCATAAAGTGAACTGTTTGCTTGCACGTCTATAGGCTTACTAATGTGCAGTCATTTCTTGTCGAATACACACAGTNCTTGGGGCGCAGTTTTCAAAAGAAGCCAAAACAGTGAAGAAAAAATAAGGCATAAAGTGAACTGTTTGCTTGCACGCCTATAGGCGCCAAATACATACATTAATGTGGCATATTAAGAAATGTAATGAAAACAGTTAGTGTTCCAGACACCAGACCGGCCATATTGAATAATATTTGTAGCAAAAATTCTCACTGATAGGAATATTTCTCCATAGTCACGAAATAAAATAAAATAAGTAAATAAATTAATAAAACCAATTTTTTAACTAACTAATTATGTATATAGTAAGGGCTATGAATACATTTAAGATTACATGTTGATTTTTAAACTATCCTTTTAATTTATATAATTACTGTTATCTTAATTGCTNTTTATATAATTACAGTTATCTTAATTGTTAGCTCATGCATGACCTGTGTATGGTTTAAAATATTTATTAATACATTAATATCCAGTTCACAACCGAGAAAAACAAGTGATTAGTTCTATATGTGTTGACAGTTTTCTTATGTGTTTACAAGTTTTTGATAAATGCAATTGTAGCTATCGGATTTTATAGTAAATGTGACTATGAGATTGTTGTGGGTACATGTATATTTTCTTTGCAACCGTCCCAATGATGTAGTGATTACTTTATTAACAGAAAGACATTTCGTATACTATGTTAACATTGTAACTCTTGTTACAGTTTCTTTACACAACCTTAAACTTACTGTGTTCGATGGCATCCTGCTTTTATTTTCGCATTTTTGTTCGTAGAAATTTGTAAGTTCATTTTTTGTTTTACTAATAATGTCTTAAATTTATTATTTTTCGTTATAACTTTTACAGTTTTATATTAAAATTAGATTGATTTACATCCATGAAAGAGAGATGCGATTTTGTTAAATATTACTCTCAACTCCCTACCCCGGACACCCTTACTCCATCTCTCTTAACGGCCCTCCTGCTATCTGCCAACTTTGAAACTTATGCTTATCGAAGTTAAGGAGACTTTCACCCGCGTCAAGGTACGAGAGTGGTGTGGGTAGGAGCACACTGTCTCGGCTTACATGCCGCAAGCTACCGAAATGCCATTATGCGATATACGTCGAGCCAATATAGCAACAAGTGGCGAGGAAGTGACCAGCGGGAGTAAAATATGCGGACTGCGAGCATCGGTGCAGTGAAGAGTGCGACAAGCAGCAGGAACTAGTTAACTGGATGCGTGAGTGTCAGACATTTAAAATGACTGCAAAAGACAGACTGAATATGTGTTAACAATAAATGTGAATTAAGTGACTATAACCAATATTGAGAAATTGAGGAGTTTAATCATAGTTGAGATAGATATTAAGTATTGTGCTCACTGAGAACTAAATTGAGCAGTAGTGGAGATATATAATTGAATGCTGTAAATAATAGCTGTGTATATAAATAATANTGAGTGTCAGACATTTAAAATGACTGCAAAAGACAGACTGAATATGTGTTAACAATAAATGTGAATTAAGTGACTATAACCAATATTGAGAAATTGAGGACTTTAATCATAGTTGAGATAGATATTAAGTATTGTGCTCACTGAGAACTAAATTGAGCAGTAGTGGAGATATATAATTGAATGCTGTAAATAATAGCTGTGTATATAAATAATAAAAAAAAACATTTAATTTTTTTATATTATAACCTTTATCCCTTACGAACTCGGATACGCCCCTTTGGCGGCTTTTGTNAAAAAAACATTTAATTTTTTTATATTATAACCTTTATCCCTTACGAACTCGGATACGCCCCTTTGGCGGCTTTTGTTTAATAAACATGCACAGAAGCTACGCAAATCATTTACTTTGCAGTGATCGTTGGTTGCAAATTTCAATAATTGCCAGGTGACTTATAGTTTTCGTACGGTAATATGTAATACATACTTTAAAAACAAAATTCCCTGCTCGGGATTTTAAAACTAAATTTCAATTTAAAAGTCTGTTGCCTTACCCACCAAGCCACCACTGCCACGAAAGTTGCATCGATTTGTGTAAAATATTCGTCATTAGGTAGCGAAATTAAAACTTTTGTTTACAAAGATTTTGCCAGATAGCTGAAGTGAAAAGTGTTTATGCGAATATTTTAACGTAACACTAGCTCTAAGTATAGTACGTATTTTATTTTGTGACCACTTTCTTCGAATTCCAAATGTACGACAAAATAATATCATCGTCTTGAATTGTTTTCTGAAATATTTTTATTGCAGTCGGAATGGTTCAATAGACACGACACAGTTAAGTTATTTATTTTAAAAAACGGGAGACATAAGTTCGTAAAACAGTGCCTTCTTGCAGTTTTCGAGTATTGCTACAAGTATTTCTCCATTTTGAAGGGTGTAGATAACTTCCAACGTCAGCCAAAATCCTGTTTCACCATGTGTATTTTTTTAGCCGTTCCATTGCGAAAGACCCATCGGGCCGCCCGCCACTAGACGAGTGGGGAGGTTTGGGCGGCTCCTAACATCGAGGTCTTGAGAGCCGATCACTGCAGTCTACTCGCGGTTTCTTCACACTTTTTGAATCAAACCTTTGAAGAAACAGCCCGTGTATGACGTGATTGGTTGTTCCTAAATATGCCATGCATCACAAGTGTTATACTTGTGTTAACATAAAAGTGCCTTATTTTTTATTAAATTAAACTTCTACTTATATTTTATCATATTTTATTTATAACTAATATGAGTAAAGTATTGCGTGTTGGTGATGCCTAGTAAGAAATAGTTCTTATGCAAAATATTATTACACTGAGTACGCACGAATGCGGTGCGTTGGCCCACCTGGTGTAACTTTCTAAGTTTTGTTTGCACGAGGCGGATGAATATTCTGGAAGTAAAACTTTAGTATGACACATTCTGCGTCCCTATATTTTATTCGTCAGAACACACGCTCTGGCGGAGCTCGCGGCCGGACGACCGCAATAAGGATTAAGGGTTTTGTGGACATGCCGAAAGAGGGACACCAGGAGCCTCGCAGCTGCTAAGGCACGCTACCAAAGGTTTC
>NQII01000893.1:109020-139153 GCA_002778355.1 Clitarchus hookeri
GGCGTCAAACCATACGTAGTCTACATGGGAAAAGGGAGGGAGTTTGTCTCTTGAGTTCATGTACCAGTTAACCTGTTCAAGCAACAATAAAACGCGTTTATGTGAACTCACACAAAGCCAGTGTATGTTATTAGTAAATTGGACCTAGAGACAGCAGTGTCGACGGATTTGTACGCCCTATCACTGAGGGCTAGCATCAAGTGCTGGCGCCTCACGCCGCAGAGCAGAATCAATACCTACTTCCAAACTTCAGCATTTGGCAGGTATCAAGTAGGGCTTCAGAAAAGTTGGAAATAACCGCGAATGGAATATAGACGAGTAGCGGTCCGTATACGTACCTCATATATACAAAGGAGTGAGATGTGCTGGAGCATATCAGCATCGCATTTTGTCCGGCGAGGCAGACGGTTCGTATACGAACGCATGTCCTCTGCGTTTTACGAATGCAAGGAACGTTACTGTAAATAAACGTGTACATACCGCAAAAGTGAAACCTTTTATTTAAGCCCAAAATGTCGCCACGCATAAATTACTATGTTTTGTTTATAATTGTACAAACTATATGCCAACAAAATCAACTGTTTCCATGCCATCTTGAATCATAAAACTTGTGAAACAGCACATTTATTCAAGAATGCACGAGTTGTGTATTTCTACTGGCAATATATATTGATAATTGGCAAATTTCAGCAGAACGCCGTTGCAACGGGCGTTGAACGTACACATAAACAATGTGAAACGTTGCAGCCAACGTTGCAAATTTAATAAGTTTTTTTGTTATTTTTAAAATGTTATTAAGTTCCTCGATTCTTGCCATTCCCAAATACAATTTATTATGAAAAAAAGAACAATGTTTAAAGATTTTTTGTGCTAATTAACGAATAAATGTCCTTAAAAACAAAAATTATTAACAACGTAACATATGATTGGCTTGATTGATGCTTTTAAAATTATATATTCAATTTAGTAATTAATGGATGCATGTAAATGTCTAAACCAGTGGTTCCAAACAGTGAAACATTACTGACTGAATATGTAGTTATTTTACTGCCACTGACCTGTAAATCTGCAGGACTCACTGTCAATAAGTGATATGAAGTAGTAGTTATAACTGCCAATCAGTGTACATCACTGGTAATTTTGTGGACTCGAGTCACTGACAAGTGATTTCAGTTGATAATTTTTCATTGTTTTGCAATCGCACTCCATTGGTTTGAAGCCTTTTTTACAGATTAAATTTTAGAGCGTTTACAGATCTCGAAATAAAAAGGAAATATTATCTGAACATAACAACTTAATCTTTAGAGTGACTTAAAGTTACAGGAGATAGATGGTTAGATACAGTCGAAAAATTTGCTTCTGATTAACATTTACAGCAAATTCCAGGTCATCACAATCATTTAAAGTTGCTCTCGCAGTTTATGCATAAAACATGAAGAACAAGCTAGGTCATGTAGTATTTATTACTTATTTTATAAATAAAGTTTTGGTGATAGCATAGTTACTTTAACGTCAGCCATATTTTTCTCACTGTGGGTAGTGGGAATTTATGTACCCCCGACGGTGAATTTAAACTTAGTAAGCGATCACTAGTAACTATGTATTACTTAATTTGTTCTTATTGACTTTTATTATTAACTTGATGAGGTTTATAACGAAGCCAATTCTGTATACTACTAGAAATTCTATTTAAAGGACGCACAGTTGCTACACAAACCACCCTTTTAATTAATTAAAAATAGAATTTTTCCAGTATTTAAAAAACGACACAGTTTCATGAAGTTTAAGTCATTTAAATAGTATGAGCTGATAACGCCAACGCTGTATTGGCACGAGTCACGTCCCCATTTATGAAGGAAAATCTTGTTCTAACCCCAGCATGTAAATATAAATCCATGTAAAAGTAATTTATTATTTGGTTATGAATTTTATTTTGGTGCAATTACATTCACGTCGATATAGGTGTTTGTTTACGACCCATTTTTGAGTAACGTTAACAAAAGCTACAGCTGGCATCCATGAAATGGTTTTAAGATATAAATATATACTATTTGCACATGCCATGAGTTTTAGAATAGTTATAGCAAACATTTAAATGTGACATTATTAGACTTATTAACATAAAAGGAAACATTTGACTGTTGAACGGGGACCGTATAGTGGTCTGACTGCTCGCCTNATTATTAGACTTATTAACATAAAAGGAAACATTTGACTGTTGAACGGGGACCGTATAGTGGTCTGACTGCTCGCCTCCCACAAAGCGAACCGGGTTCGATTCCCGCGGGTTCGCTCCCGGATTTTTGCGCGTGGGAATCGTGCTGGGCGACGCTGTTGGTTGGCGGATTTTCTCGCGGATCTTCCGTTTCCCCCGCCATTGCATTCCGGCGCTGCTCCATTCTCACCTCACTTCACCCCGATCGCCCAAATTTCTCCCCTTTACTGTTCAGTTTGCTCAGCGCTCAGCGGCTGTGCAAAGTTTCTTCATTATTTTGCGTCGTGTTTCCGACAAACGCGAGAGTCGTGAACGAAACTTCTTGCAACTTTCGAAGCAGTTTCGATGCTACATTAGTTTACACGTGAATCCACTTAGTTGGTGGATTAGAATAAGCTCGTTGGGTGTGGNAAGCAGTTTCGATGCTACATTAGTTTACACGTGAATCCACTTAGTTGGTGGATTAGAATAAGCTCGTTGGGTGTGGGGACTGCACTCATACGCACTTCTTGTACCGACCAGCCCAGTAATGGCGGGAAGGTAAAACGTCTTGCTTTTTCAACTTTATTTTTACGTATGACCAAGGGACAGATCTCGTGTCCACCGCCTGCTGTGNGGTAAAACGTCTTGCTTTTTCAACTTTATTTTTACGTATGACCAAGGGACAGATCTCGTGTCCACCGCCTGCTGTGCGACTCAAAATCATTCAAGTGGCGTTCTTTAAGTTTGCCAGCAGTTTGTGAGCTGCAACTTTTCATACACAACCCACAAAATAGGAGGTTGCAGTAGACAAACCCGGCAGTCCTGTTAAAAAAAAAGAAAGAAAGAGTGGAGAGTGAAGAGATTTGTGCGGCTCTGAACAGCGAGGTCTTGAGAGCCGATGGGGGTGAAGCGAGGTGAGTATGGAGGAACGCCGGATGAAGGGGCGGGGGAAACGGGATATCCCCGAGAAAACCCGCCAACCAGCGGCATTGTCCGTCACGATTTCCACATGCGAAAATCCGGGAGCGATCACGCCGGGAATCGAACTCGGTTAGTTTAGGGAAAGAAATAAAAAATTAAGGCACTAGAACCATATGGGGCTTGGCGACCTTCGTGATACAGGTCAGTACGTCATTCCCTTCGGATCATGAGATCTTGAGTTCCATTCGCGCGTAAGCCACGGCTGTGTGTCGTTTTTAGATGTAATCCGTCCCTCGTCAGTAGCCTATTATAAAAGTGGAGACATTAGAATAAAATAAAGAACTGGACTTTGCATTAGTTTGACAGACAGCGGTGAGATTTAGACAGCTCAGCTGCCCCTCCTTTTGACTTGCCTCGAATGTTTCAAAGATAGAATCTTTTTATAGGAATCGTTTTGAAGGAGTGCTTATATGTACAATACGCGTGGCGATGTTTATTGTTCCGGAAATATTCCCTAACGCGTGTAGAGGGAAGTCAAAAGATTGAAACAGGGAGGGAGAAAAAGAGTGACGGGTCGACGTATCTTTTTTTCTTCTAGTTCAATGTTTCTTCCCGCTACAGATACAGAGCTATACGCGCCAACGCTGCTTATGAATAAATCGGAGGGTCGAGCGCAGTGTCTCGCCCGACTGTGCCTCTTTGGCAAGCCGGCTGCTTTCTTTGTCAGTTCAGGTGCCGCCGCCGCCTGCGCTAGGAGTCTCTATTCCGCGCCGGTCTGCTGTTCTTCAGGAGTACCAACACTGCGGGAATGAATTCCAGGGTGTTTCTGCTGCTCACCCTTGTGGCAGTGGCCGCACAAGGTAAGCCTTAGCAGTGCTGACAACTGCACCGTTGAATTGTAGTATTGATGTCACAGCTTGTGTTTTAAGCACGTGGCTGCTCTCGAAGATTGTAAACAAACCCACGTGCTCGCAACAACACAACTGTGCAATTTTTTTTAAATCTTCAGACATTTCCGTCGCCCTGTTCATATCAACAGTATGTATGTAACACAGCTGCAGTAAAACAAGCTAAGAAATTACGTCCATATTTTTTTTGCCTCTGATTACCTAAAAAATAATTGGAACGAAGCCCGACAAAATAGTTTTACATGGTATTATAACATTCATCGGCAAAAGCGTGTTTCAAATACAAATATTGTTACTCGAACACAGGTCTGAAAACTCGAATTCAGGTACAGTGTGAGAAAATTGGAGGATAATTTCGGGTTTCTTCAATAACACTTATTAAATAGGAATAGTGGCAGGGGCGGATCCAGAGGGGGTCACAGGAAACATGGCCCCTGCCCAAATACACTGACACGAAACAGTCCTGTGAATGTTTCAAAGCTGAAATTAATTAATGTAACAATTCTTAAAATTATTGATTTTAATTAATAAATAAAATATTGTTTCCTAAAATCATGAGAGAGGGAGAGAGAGAGCCCCCATCCCACTCCTCACAGCCTGGAATCGAAAGTTTATACTTGTACCTGCACAATGGGAACATAACCCTACTTCCTCTATCCCCCAACAGAAATTTTGGATCTGTTCCTTAAATATATCAGTTAGAATCACAACAGAACCAATTGTATTATAATAAGATTACATTTCCATAGTTTTTATTTAATTCACTTTCCCTAAAGAAACATTAATCTAGAAATTAAATTTGAAACACATCTCGCGCTCATTGCCAACAATTTAAAATAAACCGTAACACCAAAAAATACTAAATATTATCCCCAACATAAACAGTAACGAGTCAGAACCTTGGAATACTTATCTAAAGGATAACTAAACCAAAGGGATATTCAAAATACAGCTTGCTATCGGATAACTTATCAATGGAATATTCATCCCACACACTTATCTAGATGGCTCTGAGTGAAAGTAAAATTTATTGGATTGGTCAAGTTCTAGGCGCATTGTTGCATACATAATGAAATATTAAAAGTTGCATAACTTACGTGTTAAGGCGCTCGAACGTGGTTGTACTAGTCGGCGTAAACTGCGAAACTCGCGTTTCGGAGGCCGATGCTATGTTCTCAGTCGTATGATCTAAAATTTGTTCTTCCCTAGTAGTTTTTCATGTCACACTTAAGGGAAACGCTGGTGTAGTTCTTGAATCATGAATGTTTCCAATCACCTACATACTAAATTCCCAGTCATCGGCCCATTTTAAGGAATAAATATCAATGTTTATTTATATTCTTTTTCCTTCTTTCGGTTCCAATGTGAGTGCATTTTGTTCTAGGACATAGTACGTATCAATATCATAAAATTTTAAGTTTAACTCAAGATTATAAATATACACTACACTACACCTCCTACGAAATAAATCTACATGAACAATTGAGAAATAAACAGTACTTGTAGGAAAAACACAATTTTATATGCTGTTCATGATAAAACTATACGTTGATAATACTCATTAATGGAGTACAATGTGTTTTATAAAATACTAGTTGTGCCGGCGGCTCCGCTCGCGTGGACTACAAAATTATTGTTTTGGTTTTTTTTTTAAATAAAGTAGAATTTTACTTAGTGTTCATTATAAGATAAATAATCATTAGACAAAAATGTTAAATTTAAACATACTTTTACTTTTTACATTTTAATATTTTGCATAAAGTGATTTGTTGATTTTTTCTTTTTCTAATCTAAAGACATATATTTTATCGCGGGGCCTCTTCGTGACATTGTGCTTTCGTCCCACACTAACAACTTACATTGACGCAGCATTGTACCCCAAACGCTATTTTTACTAACATTTTTTTTCCTGAGGGAATGAGATATATTTTCGGGATAAAAAGTAGCCTATGTCACTTCCCGGCCCTCCAACTATCTGTGTACAAAAAATCACGTCGATCCGTTGCTCCGTTGCGACGTGATAGAAGGACAAACTAACAAACAAACACACTTTCGCATTTATAATTTTGGTTAGGATAGTCTTCCCATTTTTTTTAATGACTTAGTATTTGTTTTACTCAATTTTGTAATGTTTAAGAGTAGTGACAGCAGCATCCTGCACGTCGAATATTTTGTTCACCCCACTTTTGTGAACGGCAAATCAACACGCAACAAACATTACATTCGGTACTGTAAATGATTCTTATTTCATGCTGGGGATAGTACTCGTAAAATGTGTCAACGTATCCCTACTAACAAGTACCCTTCACGAAATTTTACCAAATTTTTGTAAAGAAAATCAATTTTTATTGCTAATTTCGCCTAAGACTCATGTTATCACTTCAGCAAGTACTGGATTTGAATCCAGATTGAAGCATGGATGCCCACGTAAAATTAATTTTGAAGCTAAACGTAGAATTAAGGTAAACAATATCGAACAACACTATTCCGTGCAAGTTATTTAAGCTCGGTCATTTAACGTGGATGCAAAAAACCATAGACTATAGATGAGCTAGAACGATTGTCGTCTTCTGCGTATTCCAACATTGACCCCACACAAATACAACTGTCAAGTCTAATGGTCAAATGTGATGAACGTGTTTATATCTTAATTTTTAGAAGACAAGAACTTTTATATGAATAAACTTCTTATTCCAAGTTGACTTTGATCTAATTGCATTAAAAATTGGTCAGTGGAAGTATACAAACATCTCAAAGCACTTGTTTGCATAACCAGTGTTCTAACCTCAAATCCTATCCACGTTGTTTATGATAGTCGTGTTGGCAACAAAGAAGTTCAATGTTGTGCGCAGTTAGCGAGATTGGACTACCTCATTTTGAATTTTTTGTTTTATTGAATGTTTCAAACTGCCTAGGCTCGCATACAAAGTTATCTTTGTAGGCGGGTTGGTCAGGGAGTTACGGCGGAACACACACACAAAAACACAATACTGTTTTGGGTCAAGGTGGGGGTATAAACGTATGGGTACACATGACCTATATTAAACATATATGTTATGTACACATACATATATGATAAACAAAGATCAATATTTAAAATTAATCTCATCAAGACTATGGAGTCTATCTGTTTTAGCGTTCCACATTCCCAATAGGTAATTTACAGTAGTTACAGAAAGCTGTTTTAAGTAATACTACCAACTGAATAATGTATTAACTTTCACTTAAGTACCTTTCCCACAAATATATTTTTAATTTAATTTTAAAGAGATTAATAATGGGTACATACAGGATATCTAATGGAATTGTGTTGCACTTTTTAAAAGCGGTGCATGTAAATGTGTTTGTCCCAAACATTTTTTTGATTTAACAGATATTATGTCAAGTTGATTGTTTCTTCGTGTGGAGTGGCTATGTATCATTGCTCTGGTTGTAGTGGTTACTTTTTAATTTTACTATGCTGTGTTTCATCTTCTTAACTAACATCAGCGAACTTAAATCTGAAGCCATCATGAGGGGTGGTAATTGAGTTTTTATGAACATGACTTTTGTAGGTGTTAGAGAGTGTATACTATATAATTTATTTATTGCTCTGTTTTGTAAGACTTGCAATTGCTTAATTTGGTTACTGTTACATTGTGACCATATCATATTTAGTAATGTCAGATGGCTATGTATTAACGAGAAATATAACTGTCTTCTGAATGTATCTGGTATTTTATCCCTTATTCGTTTAAGTACACCCACAAGGGGAGTCACTTAATTTATTATTTTTTCAACATGATCACTCCAAGTGAGGTTTTTGTCCATGACTAATCCTAAAAAGTAATTTTTTTTTATCTACGTGTTTGATTTATACATTGTTTACTTTCAATGTTTAAGTGGGGATTACAGAATAATTTGGTTCACAAAATGTAATGAATTTTGTTTATTGTTCAATTAAGATACNAATGTTTAAGTGGGGATTACAGAATAATTTGGTTCACAAAATGTAATGAATTTTGTTTATTGTTCAATTAAGATACATTTTATTCCTTGAAAGCCAGTTTGTTAGTAAGTATATATCCTGCTGCATTTCATCCATTGTGTGTGCTATGTCATTGCCAATGCTTATTGCACTCTCCCCCATTTTCCCTTTACTGTTTCAAAAATGATGTATCCTTTGTTTACATTTCGTTTTGCAAGAAACCCGAACTTTAACGAAGAAAATAAATGCGTAACTTGATTACATCGTATTTACTACTTATTAGTCAGTAGTAGTGTACTAGTATATCAAAGCACTCATATAAGTAAACAGTCAGTAAAATCCACGTGATTTTGAAAGTTCTGTTGGAAAAAAAAAGTTCAGTCTTTGGACACAGAGTGACTACTGCGCATCTGGTATACACACTCTATCCCATATATCCTCTTACGAATGAAACCACAGCGAGAAAATGGGGGAGAGTGCGTGACCGAAGAGCGCAGTAGCTACACTTCGTGTTACTACATTGGCCTGCTTTTCTGCCAATACGACTATCATAAACGACGTGGACTGGGCTTGAGGTTAGAACACTTTTTATGTAAACAAGTGCTTTGATATGTTTGTATACTTCCTCTAAATAATTTTAATGCAATTAGTTTTAATTTGTATAAATATTTTATTTATATAAAAGTGCGCATATTTTGAAAATAAAGATATAAATAAACACGTTCGTGAGTGTCAATGTGACTTTGGCAGTTGTGTTGGTGTGGGGGCAGGTCAATGTTGGTTACGTGCGCAGAAGACGAAAAATCGGCCTACCTCATATTTAGTCTATGATAACAAACTTAGGAAAATAGAATAAACGACGGAAATTAAAATATTACTTATTTTAAAAAAAACTAATGCCTTGGCGACAAGGAATTTTAATTTTTGCCGACATCTTTGTTTTAGCTTCTACGCAGTAAAAACATGTGTACTTTTTAAAACAATTCTTTGGAAACTAACTGCTAAAAATTGTTTTCTTGTTTTAATACAAGCAATTATTGCATATATACAAAACACTGTTTTACGAAAAATATATACCGTATAAATAAATATCGTTTATGTACACATTTCACAGTAATGTTCTAATTTACTTTTATCTAGTATTACAGAAATGATGATGGCAACCAGTTTACAGAGAAATGTTAGTAAAATACAACAAAAATGGTAAATAAACACATACATGCAGTGCGTTAACGGAGTTGCGTGTCTTTTGGAAAACAACACATGATGCGGTACAGCGGGAGACAACATCAAACCTTTGATTGCTTCCGNGGAGTTGCGTGTCTTTTGGAAAACAACACATGATGCGGTACAGCGGGAGACAACATCAAACCTTTGATTGCTTCCTCCGACGTAATATTACATCGCCTGAATTATATAGTTTTTTTTGTGGAGTTTGCTGCAAAGCTATGACTTCCTCTTTNTCCGACGTAATATTACATCGCCTGAATTATATAGTTTTTTTTGTGGAGTTTGCTGCAAAGCTATGACTTCCTCTTTCTCTGAACGCACTGGAGACGCGACATTGGTCAACAGCGGTTTTCATAAAGTTCAATGCGATGTGATATTACGGTCGCAGCACTCAAACAGGCGTGATGGATTGTAGGCATCTTACGTTACATAGGAAAGAACATTGATTTTATACNGTGATATTACGGTCGCAGCACTCAAACAGGCGTGATGGATTGTAGGCATCTTACGTTACATAGGAAAGAACATTGATTTGATACGCTGTGAACCCAGCAGTGTATTTGCCGACAGCCGGCTAGTAGTGAACGTTGTACATTGTGGACCTATAGTACGGCGCTAAGTAAGACTGCAGATACTAGCAGTACTGGTGTTTTTGCAGTGGTGGATATAGGTGACTAACATCCACCTTGTTTTGAATATCTGCAAATAGTTAAAAACCTCAATGTGTTACTTTTATATGTTGCGCATAGATTTAAGAATTGGAACAGGTAGGGGAGAGGGGAAGTACATTTTTATGTAGTATGTTGTATATAGCAGTGGCCTCAAAATTTTCCTTCACGTTGCGGAAGTAAGGACTGTTGAACACTTTATGTGCTTCTGAAGAAAGGAAGAAAACAAAAGCGGAGTTGAGAACTTCGTGGGACCCTACATTACGCCTACCACCGAGGCACGTACAAGAACAGATAAATCTTACTTGGCTTCCCACACTTCAGTTTTAAATTAACTCTCTTTATATGGTTTAAATTTCAGTACCTTGACGGTTATGGTTATTCCACCAGGGCGGTTGGTATAAATGTTTTAGGTGCAGCCCGTATTGACAGTATGGGGTATGAAACACAACGTCCCTTTACGGTGCAACCATGGAACTGTTAGCCACTGTCTAAAGAACTCAACGTTGGCTCGCGAATTGGCATTAGAACTGTCAAAATCGCGTGTTCAAAGAGTGAAGGTTTTTACAAAAAATCCCTGCTTTTACAANTTTAAAAAAAAAAAAAAAAAAAATTAATAATGCACTTAACTGGATTGTGTTCTAGTTGCATCACAACTAGTTCAGAAGTGGTGTTCTTACATGTCAAAACTCTTATTGCAATAAATGTTATAGTTATGTTGGTGCACACTACGTGGTTTGGCAGTTCTAATGGCAAAACAGCCGTTTTATGATATGACACTATGGAAGGAATACGGTCTAAAGTGCGTATCTGAGCTGCGCAGTAACCAATCTGTTTCCCAATACTGAACTCGTGTTCTTCTTATAGTCTATTCGCGGTATCTTCACAATTTTTGAATCAAACCTTTGAAAAATTCATCCCGTGTATTACGTATTTGGTTGTTTCCTATATATGCCATCTATCACTAGCGTTTTATGCTTATGTTAACATAAAAGTATGTTATTTTTGACTGATTTTTCACTTATATTTAATCTGTAAATTTTAATAATTCATTTTTAATCAATGTTAATAAAAACAGGGATAAAATAGGTGTGTTGGTAATGCCTAGTAAGGAATAGTTCTCATGCAAAATATTATTAAACTTAGCGCGCACGAATATGCGGTGCGTTGTCCCTTTGTATAATTTTCTAGACTCAGTTAAACTTTGTTTGCATGTGGTAAAGGAATATCCTGGAAGCAGAACTTTAGCAAGGCTTCAGAAAAGTTGGAAGTAAACTAGAATGGACTATGCACAACTGCCGTGCCAAAACGACGTGGCTTGGACTAAGGTTAGCACACTGTTTATTTATTGTGTGCTTTGATATGCCAGTACACTAGGCCCGCTTATAAATCGTAACGAAAATACAATCAAATCAACTAACATAAATTTTTTTATCGTAAAGGCGAGGGCCTGAGGTTAAAACCAAATGTTGAAACACGTGAATTTGATAGTTACTGAGCCGCAGTTGGGGACATGCGTAGAATACGAAAATTATTCTATCACGTCCCTTGTCTGTATCTCTAATAAACATGAAGGAGAATTGAAGTATTTATGGTATCTAATCGGAATTAAGTAAGAAATCAGGAAAAAAAATGTTGCCCTCATGGAAATCGGCACTCTTACGATTTAGCTACTACGATTCCCCAAGGGCTTAGAAAGGGCATTTTTCCAGTGAGGGTGTATTTGTAATGAGTCAATTTATTAATTTATTTTAGCTATCAGACCCCAGAGCTTCCGCGCCAATTAGCGAATTGAGAACAAGTTTTTATCGACAGCAAAGTCTTTGCTTTAGTTTTCATTTCTAAAAATGTTGTGTACACATTGGGGGGAAATGCATAAAAAAAAAATTTAACGAGACTTTTTCTACGTAAATGTTGATCTTGGATATTTCTCAAAATTAAATACGCGCGAGTGCGTCCTGCACTAATTACAAATACATTATGGTGACGTAGACCACGATACAAGCAGTTTTACAGCTGGAAAATTATTTTACTGTAATTTATCAAATCTGTTAATAGAGGTTTATTTCCTTTTAATGACTGCATTACATTGTTTTCAGCCACACACAAATTTATTATGTTAACTGTAATTCAACTTAACGAAATACCACAAATCATTTGATAAACGTTTCAAGTTTATCTTTTCGTTTTTTTATTATGTTATTCATAATTGATAGATGAACTTATTGCTAGGTGCCTCGTTAGCTGCAACCTATTATTGTGATTATGTTGACAGGCGGGTCAATGTTAGCTCTCCTACTCGTCGTAGTCTGCATTGACAAGTAACGTTCGTCTCAACCTAAAAGCGTATAATAAAATATGTTCCGTGCTGCAATGGGAGCAATTAGTTTAGTTTTAGTTCAGTTTATTTTTCCATCCTGTAAGACCACATAGATGTATGTACAGTACAAAATATACCAGTGTATATACATGCAGTATAGGAGATGTCAAATATTTTTAAAAATAAACAAAATACAATTAACTACATACATGAAAGGGCACACAAATAATTTACATTTTACGATGACAATACTTATTACATAGGAATAATGTTTTCATCAAAATAATATTATCACCATAATATAACTAATAACTAACAATGAATTTATATAAAATATAAAACAACAAGATATTTAAGAAAAAAACATAGTGTTCTATAATTAATATTTGTCATCCATAACGTAAACAGATGTTGTAGTGTATGTAATTGTTAAACGATAATATGGAAGTTAATAAATAAGAAACACCACTATAAGTATAACACAAGTGGCTCTGGCTATTTCCATTGGGGGGACCTTAAAACCACAGTGGGAGATCCGGGTNTATATATATATATCGCAGTAAAAATTTTGCACCGACAATAAATATAATACCTCTATACCTCGATGATAACAAGTTTTCGTATCTTTGTTTCGAGTCATTTGCAGTTAATATTAAGTCTTATGTGCGTACTAGATTTTATATGAGTAGATTTTGTAATATTTTTTACCCTGGTTTGTTGGCGTTGTAAGTTTCAAGAAGATGGAAGTTCTAAGGACTTAAATGATAATCTAATTTGGGAAGACTCTGAGATAACCCTCCCAGCTTGGCATGCAAGCGCATGGTGTATATCATCTATATAATATATAAGTTACAATTTGTGAAAGCCTCTGGCCACTCGTTCATTCTGGCCACCTTGTTTTAGTCCAGATATCTCCAGTCTTTCCTGTCCCGAATGTTCTGGAGCATCCTGAGTGCTCCTGTACACAGTAGCCCTCCACTCTTAGGACACCNGCCTCTGGCCACTCGTTCATTCTGGCCACCTTGTTTTAGTCCAGATATCTCCAGTCTTTCCTGTCCCGAATGTTCTGGAGCATCCTGAGTGCTCCTGTACACAGTAGCCCTCCACTCTTAGGACACCTCACCCTCCGCAGCACTCGCACACGCTCGTTCGTAGTCGCCGCACACACTCGTCCGCCGCTGTCTCTCGCATGCAAATCAAGAGATATACGAAGATTTTTCTTGAATTGGGTTTGAACCTTGAATTAGACAACGAAGTTTGCGAAGGATGTGTTTATAGGAAAGCACACATACTTAAGTTTGGTTTATGTGAATGTGCTACAACTCCAGGAGAATTGATTTACTCTGATGTATGTGGTCCTTTTGCACATTCAATTTCTGGTTATCGATTCAATGTGCTTTCTAAAGATGATTTTAATACATATTGGGTAGTCTATTTGATGTAGTATAAGTCTGAAGTACCAGATAAGTTGCAGCAATTTCTGAAGGATGCACAAGTATGTGGCCATGTTGTCAAAGCATTTTTCAGTGATAATGGTGAAGAATTCGATAGTACTCTTATACAAGACACATTAGAACAAGATGGGATTAGACAAAATTAACAATGCTCTACACCCCTCAATGGTTCTAGTGAAAGAGAAAACCGCACTCTAGTGGAGACTGCTCATTATATTATGCATTTACATGAAGAAATACCCAATGATTTGTGGGCTCAGATAGTAAATACTGCAGCATATATAACCATATTGGACCTTCAAGTGTGGATTACATGTCTGCATATGAGCTCTGGATGAAAAGGAAGCCTCACATTAAACACCCGAGGATTACTGGCTCCATGTTCATATTCCAAAACTGCATTGAGGGAAAATTGACAAGAAGACCGAGAAAGGCANGTTCATATTCCAAAACTGCATTGAGGGAAAATTGACAAGAAGACCGATAAAGGTATTCTAATTGGTATGAGGGAAATTATGGCTACAGAATATGGCACAAAAACAACCAATTGATTAGATCACGAAAAGTTTTTTCTAAGGGGAGTTATTAACTAGTACAGATACTACCACAGGAAATCTCAGAGAACTAAAGGATCAAGGTGAAATTGATAAAGACTCCTCAGAGGAAAAACTCAAAGACACTGAAGATCATTGCAAGAAAACAAAACCTGGACTCTTGAAACGTTACCAAAAGAAAAGAAAAATATTTCATGCAAATAGGTTTACCAAATAAAGACAAATCGTGATAGTTCAGTGGAGAGGTA
The DNA here is from genome assembly GCA_002778355.1 of Clitarchus hookeri. NCBI lineage: Eukaryota > Metazoa > Arthropoda > Insecta > Phasmatodea > Phasmatidae > Clitarchus > Clitarchus hookeri. Next base: position 123,488 of record NQII01000893.1, read on the forward strand.
CAAGGCAAGGCTATTCATCAAGAACTACTGCCAACATAAAGGTTATGAATATAATCAAATATTTAGCCTTGTAACTAAATCAGGGACTATCCAGTCATTGCTGAGTATAGTGGTCAGCGAAAGAATGTCTTTAAGACAATTCGATGTCTCGACTGCATTCCCATACAGTGAACTTGAAGAAGAAATTTACATGGTGCAGTACAAAGGGTGCAATGATGCATCTTATCGGGTATGCAGATTTCACACACACCTGCATGGACTGACTCAAGCTCCCAGATGTTAGAACAAAATTTGGTAGCTATCTAGTGAAATAAAGTTTTAAAGATAGTAATGCAGACCCCTGTTTGTTCATACGAGATAATGGATGTACGAAAGTAATAATATCTCTCTGTGTTGATGATGGACTTGTGGCTGATGCAGATTTTAATGAACTGGATGAGTTTACAACAACTTTACATATCGAGCTTAAGGACACAGAAAATCCTGCTTCCTACTTCTTAAGACTCGAAATCATACAACAAGAAGATAGATAAGTTAAGATCAGCCAGAAGTGATATGCTGGTAGATCTTGGATCTAATCAGGATGATTGAATTTAAACCAGTTTCCTCACCGATACACAATGATAATTCATAATTTGGGAAAGCTAACGACTACGACAAGATAAGCACTGGTAAAAGTAAATTTTCGTACACACAACTAGTGGGTACTTTGATATACCTTATGACAGGAACAAGGTAACATCGTCTATGCAGTTGGGGTAGCATCTTGAACATTGAAAAGTCCAAAATATAGTTACATAGTTTTGGTAAATAGAATACTGATGTACATCAGAGGCACTAAGAATAGTTTTGGTAAATAGAATACTGTTATGCATCAGAGGTACTAAGAATAGTTTTGGTAAATAGAATACTGTTTTACAGGTACTAAGAAAGGTTTTGGTAAATAGAACACTGTTATACATCAGAGATACTAAGAGTAGTTTTGGTAAATAGAATACTGATATACATCAGAGGTACTAAGAATAGTTTTGATAAATATAATACTGTTATACATCAGAGGTACTAAGAATAGTTTTGGTAAATAGAATACTGGTATACATCAGAGGTACTAAGAATAGTTTTGGTAAATAGAATACTGTTATACATCAGAGGTACTAAGAATAGTTTTGGTAAATAGAATACTGGTATACATCAGAGGTACTAAGAACTATGATACCGTGTACAAGAGTAACTACAAAAGAGGGATCGTGGAGAGTTATGGTGATGTAGACCTAGGAGATGACAAGATGACTGGAAGGACTACAACAGCAGTTGAAGGCAGATATCAGTAGCAATATCTACGACTGAAGCAGAGGTGGTTCCAGCTTGTGAAGTCACATGAGAACTGGCTTATCTTAGGCACCTCTTTTTTAGGAATAATAGAACTGACAAGACTTCCAGAGTTACATGTAGACAACGAAGCAGCTATAAAACTTGCTCAGAACCTGGAATACCATCGCAGAACGAAATACATAAAGACTCGGCCTTTCTTTGTGAGATAACTGGTCATTGTAGATGATATTAGAATCACAAGAGCAGCAATAAAGAATCAAATGACAGATGTGATGACTAAACCAATTTACAAGCTAACACTTTTAAGTTTGTGTCATAGGATGGGATTTCTTGACATATAACTATTATTCATTGACGAAAGTCTCGGTGCTATGACGATATTGTAGCATTCATTGATATAATTATTCTTATCATTTTTAATATCTCCTTGGCAGTGATTTTTAGTGTTCCAAAATTTAAAGGAAAAATTTAATACAAGTAAAATAATTTAGATGAGTCTGGCATAAGGGGTTGGGGGTCCGGATTCGGATTCGAGCACTGCCATCTTGGAATTTCCCTTTTTTCCCTTTAAATTCCCTTTTCCCTTGAAATTGACTGTTTCCCTTAAAATTTCCGTTTTTCACCTAGACATTTCCCCTCCCCCTCAAAAAGCATTGTCCCCCCCATTTGCAAAAACAATCCATTGGAAGAATTTGGGAGGATAGTTTTTACCCTTGACCTTGACCCATGCCCGTAATCTTGGATGACCTTGAACCCAACAAAATTCCAAAAAATTCTAAAAAAATAATAAAAACCATAACAATTTTTTTTTTTAGAACTTACATTTCCGGAGTTTTCTCCATCACCACCCTCGCCATCGCTAAAAAGATTATTTAAATAATAANAGGATAGTTTTTACCCTTGACCTTGACCCATGCCCGTAATCTTGGATGACCTTGAACCCAACAAAATTCCAAAAAAATTCTAAAAAATTAAAAAAAATTAAAAAAAATTCTGAAAAAATAATAAAAACCATAACAATTTTTTTTTTTAGAACTTACATTTCCGGAGTTTTCTCCATCACCACCCTCGCCATCGCTAAAAAGATTATTTAAATAATAAAAAAAAATCAATATACATTCATTAATGAAAAAATAAGGGAATCATACCCCACTGCTCATGTCGTTCTGCTTGCCCTAAAACTTACCACGTACATTTTTTAACAATGCACACGGCTCCACGACTTGGGACGGGCTGCATTAGCACTTTTACAGGTCCGCACCTGCATGGTGTCGTATAATCGTGAAATCTGCACACGTGGGAAGTGCAGTGTTAGCATTTTAACAGGTGCGCATCTGCATGGTGTCACGTAACCTGTGTAGCACACGTGATTCCATGTCGTTTTCTCACGTCCACACCTGCACGGTGTCCGGTCTTTGCTCCTGTGTCGTGTAACACGATCTCGGCATGACACTCGGCAGCTGACTAGAGCGTGCTGTCCGTCCAGCGGGCTTCACGCTAGCTAGTCACAGTTTGAAAATAACAACATACAGTAAAAATTAATTTTATTATGTTTAACCCTCACGTCAAAGTCAATGTTTTACAATCCACGGAAAAAGAAACCTCGCATGCAAGTCGCCAAGGGAAAAAAATTACATTGTATTGACTGTTATGTAGATATAAGTATGCTACTCAGATTTTTTTTTAAATATATGTATATGTGACCAAACCAAGCCCTTCATATGAGTAGCAACCATCTGCTCAAGTCATGTTATAATCATGGTATGGAAAATCATGTAACTACACTTTTATATACATACTTGGCGTTAATTGAAATACCAATAGTGCTAGTCCCTTGAGACGGGGAATGTACGAGGGTGATAAACAGCCTTATCTCCCATGCTCTTCTTGAACAGCAATGCATGCAAATCTTTTGATGAATCCCATTCTTTCGATCAATCCCAATCCTTCGCAATCAGCTCCGCAATCGGCTCCGCAATCGACTCCGCATGCTCCGAAATCTTTCATCAATCTCACAATCTTTCCATCATTCTTCCAATATTTCTATCAATATTTCGCAATCTTTCCATAAGTCTTTCGCAATATTTCCATCAATCATTCGCAAACTTTCAATAAATTTTACAATCTCACATCCAATCTTCAAATCTTTTCATCAATCTTTCAATCTTAATTCTAATATTTCGATCATTCTCGCAATATTTTCATCAATATATAATATTTCGTCCAATATTTAAATATTTTCGTCAATCTTTCTATCTTAAGTCCAATATTTCGATAAGTCTCGCAATCCTTCCATCAATCTCACATTCTTTCCATCAATCTTCCAATATTCTCATCAATCTTCCAACTTTCCCATCAGTCTTTCAATCTTTCTTCCAATCCTTCAATCGATCCTTCCATCAAGCCTTCGGTTTGTCCTCACCCATATGCATAGAAATTACATTCGTTCGACAGCTGTCTCAAAATTTGTACACATTGACAGAATTAATGTTTTGTATACAGTCCACTATCCATACATTTTTATACTTAAATACTTTATTAATATTATGTATGCGAATCTTTACTTTAATAGTCGAGTGCTCATAGCGTCACTTTAAAGTTATGAGGGATAAAAGGATACAGTATAAAAATTAAAATACAATTATTTTATTTTTAAAATATTGTGTTTATTTTTGCACATTGTAGTGTCAATAGAATGCAGTTCATCACATCATGCGATATCGTCTTCAGCACTATACCACTATACCTGTCTTCACGTTCATTTTCATCAATGCTCTCTTCATGGTCATCTTCACTTCCTGTTTCATCTTCAATACCAAGTTTATTTTGTAGGAGTCGCATGGTCATCATCAGTATTTAGAGCCGACGCCCGTTTATTTTGAAGTTCGTCGACTCCACGCGAACGTCTTGCTAGTGTAAATTCTGCGCAAACCAACTATACTATACATTGCGGGTCACTCATTCCATCATTAACTGTCTCATCATAATCACCTGTCGAATCAGTAACCATCAATGCAGCAAGAGGTATTGGTGACAAAACTCCCAGTACACGAATCCTTGCAAATCTCGGTATGTTCTTTCAATGTGTCGCTTTGCATAAACTTTATGGGACCAATGTCGTAATTCTTCATCGCGCAAAATGACTCTTCGTACAGGCCGTTCTCTCATGCCGACGAGCATTTTGACCATAGGTGAAAACTATCACAGAATCGACACTGACGACAACCAGGTAGTAATGATGCAGGTCGCGGCTCCATGATCGTTGAGGTCAAAGGTAGGCCTTCGTATTCACAATTCATCTTCGTGGTATGACAAAATAGGACTTCCAAATTGATGTTCACCTGAAGGTGTCAGAACGGCAACTGTCATTTTTCTATAAAAATGCTATTCTTTTTACAGTAAAGAGCCTAGCTTGTACCCACAAAAGGCCTTCTACCATAATTGATATGTAAAAAAGATGTGAGCACTCTGAGAAAACCCACATACTCGTTCTCTCTAGAAGAAAACACACAGATACTTACGTAACAATGCTTTTTTTAATATGCTTGTAGGTATACGTATATATAAATATATAATTAGTTTTAATTTATTTGAGATATAATTATGTATATTCCTATCTTATATTTATATGTTAATATATGTATATTTTTACATATAGGCCTATATGTAGATATCTGCATCACATAACAGTCTGTCAGAATGGCATGCAGTTATACGATCGTATCACCACAGCACGTTGAATAAAATTAAGATCTAAATATTTCCAAAAGTTTTTTCTTTTAAACTGTTTCAATAAGTGGTGTTCCCAGAATATTATTTACTGTTCTTTTTAATACCCTCGTTTTAATGCCAGAAGGATAACCGGGCGCAGATTACAATGAAACGAACGTGACTGCATGTTTAGATACGGCACAAAACATCCGAGCGGTTGCGTGGGATTCAAACCCGTAACCTCGCGACTGAACTGTGCGACTTGGCCACATAGGTCAACTGTAGAATAAAGTAGTAGTGTAATTGCTTGAAGATTAATTATTTGCCATTTTCTAGGTCAGGTAGGATTGTCCACTACATTAATACCAGCCACTTCCTGCCAGAAAGCAAATTTATCAATACCAGACTAACCTAACCGTTGAAATCTCTAACTATGTTTCAAGTTTCCCACATAAAAGTGCAGAGGAGGTTGTGTACGATATTAACTTTTTTTACGGAGTACAACCACACGACAATTGAGTATACAGACGTGAAATAGCCGCTTATATAGCGAACTCAGTTGCAAACGCCAGCAAAATGTTGGAACGCCATTCGGCAATCAGCGCCTGGCAACCTACTCGCCATCCGGCAGCCCAGCTAATAACGGACCTTTCACAGCATGCAGCAGCCAATAAGACACAAGGCCCCTTCCCAAAGTGTCGTGCAGCCAATCAGAGAATGGGTACGCACACATCAAAAGAACCGCCACGTCGTTTCGGCTATATATACTTATCTACCCTGAGGTACGCCGAACAACCCTTCGAATTTTAAAGTTTAATAAAAAGTTAAAATAAACCTGTTTACAAGATTGTTTCACAATGGAAAAGTCCACTAATACAGATTGTTTTTATGTTCTCACGTGAATGTTTTTAAATGATAAAGAAAAAATTGCAGTCTTCACTCGAAAGACACATCTGTAGTCGGTAAATGAAATTGACCAAGCCTGAAAGGTAATTCCTGGCGGCATTGCGGCAGTTTATTGGCGTACAGCAGCCTTAAGTTCATAAGTGATGCTTGTCCGATGTTTATGGTTAGTGGACCTAGCTTTCAGATAGATCAAGAAGAAAAAATAACAAGGGGGTTCAGGAAAAGGTTCTTTCAAATTCTCCATAAATTCTTCTCGCTTTGTGAGGGGTGGCTCCATTCTAGTGGACCTCCCCCCCCCCTCACACACACACACACACAAAACCTTACGAAAATAAACTGATTTTTGTGCACTTTACGATTTTGAAACCTAGTTACAAAAGTGTTTACCACGGTTTTATTTTAACCGGGAGATTATTTTACCATATACTTTAGCTTGTCTGATTTACGCACTCCTCTTGCAAAATATGGAAAAATAAAACAGAAAAAATAAAAGGGATTTGAACACAGTTTTTTTGTACGTCATCGAGGAGCTTGGCTTTTTTTTTTCGTGTTGTCACTCGCCAATTACCCGGGTAAGAGTTTATTAAGCGTAGTAAGTAAATATATATATATTAAATAAATTATTTTAGGATTATAGTTCTGCAGCAAAGAATTGTTTCAACCCAATAAGTTTGTGCTTCTCAAATAACATTTGCGCCCTCATCGTAATGGCGTGAAAGGTTGAACACAAATATTTCAGATGGACTGAACGAGTTAAATGAAATGCAAGTTATACTAAATGCTGCCTGCAACATGCCCGCTTTGCCGTGAGACCAGAGAGGGGAAATAATTGTCTTCCGCTTTTCTCCTCGAAAGCCTAATTGCGTGAGAATCACTATGGTGCGTCTCACTCTTAGATTGCAGTGGGCAGGTAATCAAACAATTTTATATTTATACGCCACTATACAATTTGACCATTTTTGTTAGGTATTTTTGTAAGTATGAACTTATTATGCCAACACAGCATAACTTCTTAGCTGTTGATAATCGCCAGCCATCTGGAAACAGCGCACGCCATGCACCCTTTACTGCAATCTAAGAGAGACGCACTATAGCTAGGTGTAGGGAGTTTACGATATTTTGATATAGCCTGTTCGCGGTTTCTTCACACTTTTTGAATCAAACCTTTCAAAAATCACCCCATGTAAGACTTGCGTGGTTTATTCCGAAATTGGATTTGTATCACAAGCCTTGAAATAAAACAGGGAGGAAATAGGTGTGTTGGTAATGCCTTGTAACAAATAGTTATGCAAAATATTATTACACTGAGTGCGCACGAATGTGGTTCATTGTCCCTTTGTGTAATTTTCTAGACTGGGTTAAGCTTTGTTCGCATGAGGCGGAAGAATATCCTGGAAGAAGAACTTTGGCAGGGCTTCAGGAAAGTTGGAAATAATCGTGAACGGGCTATAGGCACGTGACCACTGCTCTTCGTGCTACGGCATCTTCCACCGCGCTTTACTGTTTCCACGACACGTAAGTCGGCTCCCTGTAATCAATTCGCGGTTACTTCAAACTTTTCTCAAGCTCTGCTAAAGTTATACTTCAAGGATATTCCTCCGCTTCACATGCAAACCAAAGCTTAGCCAAATATAGAAAATTACACCATTCGTCCGCACNGCATATCAGTCGCGCAGGGAGGCAACAACAAACAAATTATCACCACAGGCACAGCGGCCGAGCGATGAGTTACGCCTTGTCACGGGCTAATGGCCCGTCGCTGTGGGAAACAAAAGGCGTCAGTGTAGATACCGACACTTAACGTGCGAACTACCTTACAGTGCCTGCTTTATCAAGAATTAGGCTTCCACCATTAATACGCGAGACTGTCTTATAGCTGAACCACAGAATGGGACCGTGGTGGTGTGGTGATTAGACCACTCGCCTCCCACCTAGGCGAACCGAGTTCGATTGCCGGCGGGATCGCTCCCGGATTTCCGCATGTGGGAATCATACTGGACGATGCCGCTGGTCGGCGGGTTTTCTCAGGNTCATCATCAGTATTTAGAGCCGACGCCCGTTTATTTTGAAGTTCGTCGACTCCACGCGAACGTCTTGCTAGTGTACATTCTGCGCAAACCAACTATACTATACATTGCGGGTCACTCATTCCATCATTAACTGTCTCATCATAATCACCTGTCAAATCAGTACCCATCAATGCAGCAAGAGGTATTGGTGACAAAACTCCCAGTACACGAATCCTTGCAAATCTCGGTATGTTCTTTCAATGTGTCGCTTTGCATAAACTTTATGGGACCAATGTCGTAATTCTTCATCGCGCAAAATGACTCTTCGTACAGGCCGTTCTCTCATGCCGACGAGCATTTTGACCATAGGTGAAAACTATCACAGAATCGACACTGACGACAACCAGGTAGTAATGATGCAGGTCGCGGCTCCATGATCGTTGAGGTCAAAGGTAGGCCTTCGTATTCACAATTCATCTTCGTGGTATGACAAGATAGAACTTCCAAATTGATGTTCACCTCAAGGTGTCAGAACGGCAACTGTCATTTTTCTATAAAAATGCTATTATTTTTACAGTAAAGAGCTTAGCTTGTACCCACAAAAGGCCTTATACCATAATTGATATGTAAAAAATATGGGAGCACTCTGAGAAAACCCACATACTCGTTCTCCCTAGAAGAAAACACACAGATACTTACGTAACAATGGTTTTTTAGTATGCTTGTAGGCATACGTATATATAAATATATAATTATTTTTAATTTATTTGGAATATGATTTGTATATTCCTATCTTATGTATTAATATATGAATGTTTATATATATATATGTCGATATCTGCATCACATAAGATATATAACAGTCTGTCAGAATGGCATGCAGTTATACGATTGTGTCACCAGAGCACGTTGAATAAAATTAAGCTCTGAATATTTCCAAAAGTTTTTTCTTTTAAACTGTTTCAATAAGTGGTGTTCCCAGAATATTTTTTACTGTTATTATTAATACCTATTAATACCCTCGTTTTAATGCCAGAAGGATAACCGGGCGCAGATTACAATGAAACGAACGTGACTGCATGTTTAGATACGGCACAAAACATCCGAGCGGTTGCGTGGGATTCAAACCCGGAACCTCGCGACTGGACTGTGTGACTTGGCCACATAGGTCACATTTTAGAATAAAGTAGTAGTGTAATTGCTTGAAGATGAATTATTTGCCATTTTCTAGTTCAGGTAGGATTATCCACCACATTAATGCCAGCCACTTCCTGCCAGAAAGCAAATTTATCAATACCAGACTAACCTAACCGTTGAAATCTCTAATTATGTTTCAAGTTTCCCACATAAAAGTGCACAGGAGGTTGTGTACGATATTAACTTTCTTACGGAGTACAACCACACGACAATTTATTATACAGAGGTGAAATAGCCGCTTATATAGCGAACTAAGTTGCACACGCCAGCAAAATGGGGCTACCGGCCAACAAAATGTTGGAACGCCATTCGGCAATCAGCGCCTGGTAACCTACTCGCCATCCGGCAGCCCAGCTAATAACGGACCTTTCACAGCATGCAGTAGTCAATAAGACACAAGGCCCCTTCCCAAAGCGCCGTGCAGCCAATCAGAGAATGGGTACACACACATCAAAAGAACCGCCACGCCGTTCCGGCTCGATATACTTATCTACCCCGAGGTACGGCGAACAACCCTTCGAATTTTAAAGTTTAATAAAAAGTTAAAATAAACCTGTTTACAAGATTGTTTCACAATGGAAAAGTCCACTAATACAGATTGTTTTTATGTTCTCACGTGAATGTTTTTAAATGATAAAGAAAAATTTGCAGTCTTCCCTCGAAAGACACATCTGTAGTCGGTCAATGAAATTGACCAACGCCTGAAAGGTTATTCCTGGCGGCATTGCGGCAGTTTATTGGCGTACAGCAGCCTTAAGTTCATAAGTGATTCTTGTCCGATCTTTATGGTTAGTGGACCTAGCTTTCAGATAGCTCAAGAAGAAAAAATCACAAGGGGGTTCACGAAAAAGTTCTTTAAAATTCTCCATAAATCTTCTCGCTTTGTGAGCGGTGGCTCCATTCTATTCGACCCCATATCCCCCCACCCTCCTCACACACACGCACAAAACCTTACGAAAATAAACTGCTTTCTGTGCACTTTAAAATTTTGAAACAGATTTACAAAAGTGTTTACCACGGTTTTCTTTTAACCGGGAGATTCTTTTACCGTATACTTTAGCTTGTCTGATTTACGCACTTCTCTTGCAAAATATTGAATAATAAAACAGGAAAAAGAAAAGGGATTTGAACACAGTTTTTTTTGTACGTCATCGAGGAGTTTCATTTTTTTTTTTCGTGTTGTCACTCGCCAATTACCCGGGTAAGAATTTATAAAGCGTAGTAAGTAAATATATATATTAAATAAATTATTTTAGGATTATAGTTCTGCAGCAAAGAATTGTTTCATCACAATAAGTTCGTGCTTTTCAAATCACATTTGCGCCCGCATCGTAATGGCGTGAAAGGTTGAACACAAATATTTCAGATGGACTAAACGAGTTAAATCAAATGCAAGTTATACTAAATGCTGCCTGCAACATGCCCGCTTTGCCGTGAAACCAGAGAGGGGCAATAATGGGCTTCCGCTTTTCTCCTCGAAAGCCTAATTGCGTGAGAATCACTATAGTGCGTCTCACTCTTAGATTGCAGTGGGCAGGTAATCAAACAATTTTATATTTATACACCACTATACAATTTGACCATTTTTGTTAGGTATTTTTGTAAGTATGAACTTATTATGCCAACACAGCATAACTTCTTAGCTGTTGATAATCGCCAGCCATCTGGAAACAGCGCACGCCATGCACCCTTTACTGCAATCTAAGAGAGACGCACTATAGCTAGGTGTAGTGGAGTTTGCGATATTTTGATATAGCCTGTTCGCGGTTTCTTCACACTTTTTGAATCAAACCTTTCAAAAATCACCCCATGTAAGACTTGCGTGCTTTATTCCGAAATTGGATTTGTATCACAAGCCTTAGAATAAAACAGGAGGAAATAGGTGTGTTGGTAATGCCTAGTAACAAATAGTTCTTATGCACAATATTATTACACTGAGTGCGCACGAATGTGGTTCATTGTCCCTTTTTGTAATTTTCTAGACTGGGTTAAGCTTTGTTCGCATGAGGCGGAAGAATATCCTGGAAGAAGAACTTTGGCAGGGCTTCAGGAAAGTTGGAAATAATCGTGAACGGGCTATAGGCACGTGACCACTGCTCTTCGTGCTACGGCATCTTCCACCGCGCTTTACTGTTTCCACGACATAAGTCGGCTCCCTGTAATAAATTCGCGGTTACTTCAAACTTTTCTCAAGCTCTGCTAAAGTTATGCTTCAAGGATATTCCTCCGCTTCACATGCAAACCAAAGCTTAGCCAAATATAGAAAATTACACCATTCGTCCGCACTCAGTGTAATAATATTTAGCATTAGAACTATTTCTTATTGGTTAGGGCCTATTACCAACACATCTATTTTATCCCCGTTTTTAATTATACTAATCATTTGCATAAAATATTGTAATTTATAGTTAAAATGTAAGTGAAAGTTCAATTTCATTAAAAAAAAAACAAGGAATTTTATGACAACACAGGTATGAAACGCTTACGACCAAGCACGTCATACACGGAGTGATTCNAAAAAAAAACAAGGAATTTTATGACAACACAGGTATGAAACGCTTACGACCAAGCACGTCATACACGGAGTGATTCTTCAAAGGTTTAATTAAAAAAAGTGTGAAGAAACCGCGAATAGACTATATAAGCGGTAAAGCGAATGAGAATTGCTGGCCAGGACGTGCGGCAGCGAACGGCCACGGCTGAGATAAGCAGCAGGCGCGCGACAGAGACGGACGACCGCCGGCGCCCTGCCAAATGGGGGTGTAGGCCGGCGATTTATGTTCGCCGCATTCATAGCCGCCGTGCGCGGGGAAATTGAATGTCCGCGGTGCGCTTGTATCGCGCGGAAGGCGAAGAGAACAGAGATGAATCTGCTAACCGTCCACGCACGGCNTGAACCACAGAATGGGACCGTGGTGGTGTGGTGATTAGACCACTCGCCTCCCACCTAGGCGAACCGAGTTCGATTGCCGGCGGGATCGCTCCCGGATTTCCGCATGTGGGAATCATACTGGACGATGCCGCTGGTCGGCGGGTTTTCTCAGGGATATCCCGTTTCCTCGGCCTTTGCATTCCAGCGCTGCTCCACACCCAACTCGCTTCACCCTCATCGGCTCTTAAGACGTCGATGTTACGAGCCGCCAAAACCTCTCCACTCCATTCCACTTCACGGACGCAGAGGTTAAATAGCCGCTTACTCAGCGAACTCCAGTCGCACACGCCACCAAAATGGCGTCACTGTCCAGCGACATGTAGGTCGGGATGCCGTTCGCGAGTCAGTGCCTGCTAACCTACTTGCCAGCCAGCAGCCCAGCCAATACGGAAACTTTCGCTACACGCAGTAGCCAATCAGACACAAAAGCCATTTCCCAGAGCCTCACGCAGCCATTTTGATATGGGCACGCACACATCAAAGCAATCGTCACACCATTCTGGTTGAACGGCGCGGCGTAACGGTTTGGTGGCACGCTTTATCGTTGCATGAGGCACTGTTGAAGGTTGTTGATAATATTCTTCGAGAACCGTGACATCTAAGATAACAGTGGGGCACTTAAAAGTAGATATATCACTTGTAAATATTTCTCAATTTAGACTCTGTAACTTAATTAAACTGCAAGACAATTGCCGACAAAAAATACAAATAGGAAGTTCTTTTCCATGTTTTGTTGACGATAAAAATTGTCTCTCCTCTTTCTGATGAATGACGAGCGAGTAGTCTTCAATCAGTCAGTCGCACAAATTTCAGCGTTAAAGTTTTTGATCCCAGGTAAAATTCTGGTCTACCAATTACCAATTACTTGTCGGAAACCTGTGCGGCTTTTAAACTCGATATTACAGACTGTGAGGTGTCGGAAAGCTGTGCGGCTCCTAAACTCGATATTACTGACTGTGAGGTCTGGAGGTAATGTCACGTACATACAAATTTATACTCACGTGTCATTACATAGTCTTTAAATTACCATTACGTACAAATATTCACCGCACTATTTTCTTAAAGTGCGATAAAAAATTTGTGCGCAAGACGAAAAACTTCTAAAACCAACAGCCGGAACAAAAAAAAAAACCTCATTGTAGGCAACACACGTAGATTCGCTACACTTGCAGACTACTGTCCACCAATAATCTCTGTGTGTGGAGAAGTCTATAACTATGAACTGTACATTGGGATCAGGTCTACAATGGATATGGACTTTCGTATTTATACAATGAAATTCTGTACTCAGAATTAATTTGTCATTAGCCTAACACCAAAAATATTGTCCTAGCTTAATTCCATTAAATATTACTTGACAGCGTAATCGTTAGAAGTATCACACTCCTGAAGCTAGGAAATCTGGTGGTAGTTCGAGCACAATTCCCGTAGTTTCTCACCAGATAGTCGGTAAACAAGTGGCCTGGATCTTTGTGTAATCAGGAAGTCTGATTTTAAGTATTATTGTACCTAACCGTACTCAAAATTTCACTTTATTTGAAATATATGGTTGACGTGATTAATAGAGGCTTTGAGAAATGTTGAACAACAAATACACGATTCCTGCTATAAGCAGTTTGCGTGAAATTAATGGTTAAGTGCTTCTAATTGCAGGCGTCTTGTGTCTAATACGTGTCAGGACATTGTATTCTGTCCAGAGGACGTGTCTAAAAAAGCTGATTATATTGAATTATTTTATTAGCTGTATTTATTTTCGCTGATTCATACGAGCATTACACCTGGCACTGGAAGAAATAACGAGAATTTTCTCTTTTCCGGATTTTATCAGAATGTCAAGTACAGACTTATATACTCATACCGGCATTTAAGACACCTTGACTGATGCCCAACCATGATTATGTTCGAAAGCAGTTTATTTTATTTGATAGTTATCTAGTGTTATGAGGAAGTGCCTCCATGCTCTTTCGCGGAGCACGTCACTTCACCTAAAATTCATTTGTCCTAAAGTCACTTAGCCCAAAATTTCGGTAAAAACTTATTTTCACCAAAAGTCATTCTGCCTAGATGTAACTTGGCCTTAATTAAATTTGGCGTAAAAGTAATTTAACCTAAAAAATTTTAGACCAAAAATAAGTTAGTCTCAAAGCAATTTGAACTAAAAGTCAGTAGGTCTAAAAGTAATACAGCCTAAAAGTCACTTAGCCTAAAATTCATTTGGCTCGATGGTCACATGGCCTAAAGTCATTTGACTTAAAAATCACAGCCTAAAGTCGTTTGACCTGAAACTTATTTGGCCTAAAATTCACTTGGTCTTAAGTCAGTTAACTTAATTATTTTAGGTCAAATGCAGCGCACCACTCTTTCGCACTGGCATGGCCAGGAGTGGGAATGGCGGGTTTTTTGTTCAGTGGTTGGTTAACCCCACGCCAAAATTATCTAATGCAAACACACCCCTTAAAAATGTGACAGAAGATTACAGTGGTAAGACCCTCTCACCAAACGCAAAGATTTTTCGGTGTCTAATATTTCTTTTACAGAAACATTTTCATTTGCAACAAAATCTTCTGAACAGCACGTTGCAAGGCATCCCAGATATGCTCAATAATGTTCATGTCTGGTGGTTTAGGGGGCCAATGGAAGTGTCTAAAGTCAGAAGAGTGTTCCTGGAGCCACTCGGTAGCAACTCTCGACGTGTGGGGTGTCGCATTGTCCTGCTGGAATTGTCCACGTCCGTCGGAATGCACAATGGACATGAATGGGTGCAGGTGATCGGACAAGATTCTTACGTATCTGTCACCTGTCAGAGTCGTATCTAGACGTATCAGGGGTCCCATTTCACGCCAACTGCACACGCCCCATACCATAACAGAGCCTCCGCCAGTTTGAACAGATCCCTGTTGACATGTAGGGTCCATGAATTCATGAAGATGTCTCCATACCCGTACACGTCCATCCGCCCGATACAATTGGAAACGAGACTCGTCAGACCAGGCAACGTGTTTCCAGTCATCAACAGTCCAATGGCGGTGTTGGCGGGCCCAGGCGAGGCGTAAAGCTTTATGTCGTGCAGTCAACAACGGTACAGGAGTGGGCCTTCGGCTCCGAAACCCATATCAATGATGGTTCGTTGAATAGTTCTCACGGTGGCTCTTGTTGATGCCCCAGCATTGAAATCTGCACCAATTTGAGAAAGGATTGCGTCTGTCACGTTTAATGATTCTCGTCAGTCATCGTTTGTCCCGTTCGTTCACGATCTTTTTCCGGCCGCAGCGATGTCGAAGATTTGATGTTTTACCGGATTCCCGATATTCACGGTACACTCGTGAAATGGTCGTACGCGAAAATCCAAATTTTATCGCTACCTCGGAGATGCTATGTCCCATCTCTCGTGCGCCAACTATAACACCACGTTCAAAATCACTTAAATCTTGATAGCCTGCCATTGTAGCAGCAGTAACCTATCTAGCGACTTTGCCAGGCACTTGTTGTCTTATATAAGCACTGGCGACCGCATCACGTTACTCTGATTGGTTCCATACCTCTGTTATTTGCATACGCACGCCTATACCAGTTTTTTTT
>NQII01000893.1:139261-162477 GCA_002778355.1 Clitarchus hookeri
AAAAAAAAAAAAAAAAAAAAAGCATAGAGTGTGGCTGTGTCGGGGACACGGCTGTTTGTTTTGCGTGAATAAGTCTTACGTTTTTACGTTCCCGGCACCGCTTCACTCTATCATATGGGGTTTCATGGGTATCAATGGATTTCTCTTGAGATACTCTTTCCAACCGTATACGATTTTTGTATTTCGACTTGGCTTTTTGACTAGTATAGGCCGACGTTGTACTAAGTTTTCAATTGTTTTTACTTTAAACTCATACAATTTCACCATAACCACGCCACACAAATGTTTTATACACTCAATCGATTGATCTCGACGAGAGCTGTTGATTAAAACTCAAACGAGCGCCGTAGCTAGTCCGCATCAAAAGTTATACTACGCGTTACAAATTCTTTGATCCCTTGGCAATCGAGTGGTGTATTTGAATTTTAGATGTATACTATAGATTCGGAGCTGCAATGCCAAACTGTATCCTCCGATTATGTTATCATTAGATTTTCTGGATTGCCCACTATGGTTACAGATTTCAAGACGTATTCACTTCAAAAAATCACGAAGAGAGTTTATGTTATGAATAAAATTGTGGATATGCTTCGTCTACAAAGTTTGCTGCTTAGGTACGTATGTGAGGCGCATGTGAGCGTTTGAAGTTATCACCTTGCCGTAGTTATTACTTGATAGGTAACCTAAGAACTAAAGATAACAGGTCGGCCAAAGAGTGTTTCAAGAAAAGATACGAGGGTTGGGGTCGGTTCCCCTGGCAATCTCGTGCTTGTGGCTTCGTACACACGCAGCTGACGAGAGGAAATAAAAGGGGAAAGGGGCGCACAGCCTCCCGGGGTCCAGACGCGTGCAGGAAGAACAATAAATAATGGCTCCTCCGGGTTGACTGTTCCCAGAAGAGATGCGTATCTGGCGGCAGACACCGATCACACTCGGCGCTCGCTACTGCTTCTCGTCGTCCCGCTCCCGAGTCCTAACACAACCTTCAGCCTCCCTGCCTCCGCCCGGCACGTGACCCCTCCAGGCTGGAGAGGGTTAGACAACAGGATCCCACCCCATTGCGAGCACAGCACCTCTTCCCAGTTACAAGGGTGGCTGCTGGACCAGCTGACAGCTGGTGCCGAGACAAAGACGAGCCAGCAGTCTACTAACTATTAAGGTCCGTAGGTAAAAAATAATAGTCAAGGGGGAGTGGGCCTTTTTCTAGACGCCGGTGGGTCAAAATACTGTGTGCACGAGTTCTTCAATAATTACATACACATGCCGTAATACAATAGTCCAAGTTTGGTATACTATCAAACATTAAAAAATCATTCCTTTCTTTGCAACCATTACAATATTAAGCGAATCCAGAACGTCTAGGTAACAACGGATCTCATTGGTAATTAGACCAATACAAAAAATAACCAAATAATTTCTTCCCTTAACACCGTGTGCAACCTGGTGTATGTTACCCTTACAGGTAATTTGCTTTACTTCTATTTACCATATTTACAAACGCGAATTTACTGTGGTAAAACTGGATTACACATTTACCTTTGACGTACTTGTTTATATTAATCCAGTCGTACGAATGTGTGCTACTGTAAATATTATGTCACACCCTACCATAAAAAGGTATTTACCACACTCTATGAAAAAAGAAATTGAGCACAAAGTCTACAGGTAAACAGAGTGAGTGTAATGGGTAATTTGACCATGACTCATTACTCGACACAAAATGTTCATTTCAGGCAGCTGTTAACGACGATGATAATTTATTTACAGAACATAAATGTACTCCTTACACTTCATGTGATTTGTAGTTAACAGCTAAAGTACAGTACTTTAGGATTCAGCACTCACAAAGCAGATTTCAACTTCATTGCCTCTGGTACTTGGTGCGGTAACTAAAACTTAGTGACAACTGCAGTGGGTAAAACAAGTGAGCAGGGGTTAACACCCCCTACACCTTTCCAGGACTTCAATTTATGGCCTCAGGTAGCTACGCTGGCTTCACAGAAATCTCTGCTAATGCTCGCCCAAGTAACGCCGGTTCATTTGATGATAGGCCACATCGACCGGACAAGGCATGGCGACCTGTTAGCACCAAGTCCGCAATTCTTCGCTTCCAGTACGTGACTCGCCCCCTTCTTCTGTAGAACCCCTTTTCTTGCTGTACTGCACAGACCATATAGCCAGAAGACCACTAGAGCACGCAGTGGCAAACACAGGCTACACAAACTAAAACAACGTGGAAGCTGCTCAAAAATCGAAGAACGAGATACCACTGAAAATAAATTTTGCTTTAGCTAACTTATAATAATACATGTATTAAAGAAATAATATGTACATGATATTAACGATTCAAATTTCTAAAATATAATAATACATAAATCAACCGGTTACTCTCCAAGGAGTTTTTAATGACTAGACATTGCACGTCGCCTAAGCAGAGTACAAGTTCCAAAATGTGCTGAGAAGATAAATCAGTACTACAATTGTCACCAATATTGTGACTAAAACCTCACACCACGGAAAGCCCTAAATACTTTTATGTGCATTGTTGGTCGCCATTTTCCATTACTGGAAATATAATCACTAAATTCAAATCGTAGTTAACACTCGCGTCCACGGACAGGACGCTGTAATGCGTTATAATGGAAGCCCTGCTATA
The DNA here is from genome assembly GCA_002778355.1 of Clitarchus hookeri. Classification (NCBI taxonomy): domain Eukaryota; kingdom Metazoa; phylum Arthropoda; class Insecta; order Phasmatodea; family Phasmatidae; genus Clitarchus; species Clitarchus hookeri. The sequence goes on from NQII01000893.1 coordinate 141,918, forward strand.
AGCATGATAGGCTTCCATTACGTAAATATTCCTCAGTCTATCCACTCCTCAAACATTTCCTCAGTCCACTTATTCCTGGTACATTCCTCAATTCATTCATTCCTCAAACGTTTCTCAATCTAGTCATTCCTCAAACCAACCTCACTCTAGTCATTCCTCGAAGAGATATCATGCCAAAACGAACTCAGTCAAATTTAAACCACCTCAGAAATACATAATCCCTCAATCTTAACTATAACTCTCCCTGTGCATAAAAAGGGTGCGAGGCGGCGAAGCTCGAAGCTGTTCATGCTCTGTCATTCCAATCGGCCAGTGGCCACCTATTCCACCATTTCATAGACGAAATCACTCGTTTCACCCCAAAAATCACTTCAGAATTTAATTATTTTACTCAAAAATAGTTTTTTTTCATCAAACAATAAGGAAAAAAATGGAAAAATGTCCCGATCGAGTCTTTAAATAAGGAAAGTGGATTCGAGATCCTCAATGCGGGAGTTTAAAAGTCCACAAAAGTGGATTCGGGGCTCTTAACGGAATGAGTCACTTAATCTCCAGAGCAGTGAAAGCGGATTCGAGGCTCCGAGCCAGGTTCAGCGAATCAGCGGACATGAACCCACTACCCCACCACCATCCGGGTCCGTGTCCTTGATCCCGTGCCCATGACCTTGAATCACCTTAACCCCCCCCCAAAGTAGCAAAATAAAAACAACTTAAAAATGTTGCAAAAATAAAAAAAATGTAAAAATTAATAAAAAAAAAGATTTTTTTTAAATTTGTAAAAAATCTTTAAAACATTTATTGATTAAAAATTTTGTTAAAAATTTGTGTAAAAAGTTACATTTCCGGAGGTTCCCCAGCACCACATACAGCAGACAACTGACCCCCTCCAATCAATCACATTATATTAACATTCCCCCTCACTACTCAACCATCCACCATTATAAAAAAACGAGAAAAACAGCAAAAAAATTGAAAAAAGTTAAATAATTGAGAAACATAGTGTTAACCTCACACTCCCCCCGCTCGACCGCAACACCCTACACCCCTCGCTTCCACCCACCCAATAAAAAACCGAGAAGATTCGAAAAAATTAAAGAAAAAACTCGAAAAATGGAGAAAAAAAGTTACAGGAATGACTTCGACCACCATGTTGGATGCCAGTAACCTTGAAACCAATAACTTTGAAAACAGAAAATTGAGAATCGACGAACTATTACGTTACTGACTATGACCCCCATGTTGGAAGTTGGTGATCTTAACCTTGACCCCAATGACCTCGACCACGTGCCCATGAACTTAAATAACCTTTACCCAAAAGTAGCAAAATTCTTAAAAAATATAAAGTAACATTTACAAAATATTTATAACAATTAAAATTCCGAACATTTTGTAAATAAAATTAAAATACTTATACGCAGGAAATTAAGGACTCGATGGTAGGTGGGGCGGTCAGTGACGAAGTTCCCGACACGAAGACCAGCAGACGACTGACCCCCACTTCTACAGATCATTGGCTGTATAGTCGTTCAATCTGCCGACCACTTGTGCATGTGGTGCGGATTGTGGTGCATGTGGAGCTGATTGTGGTACACGTGGTGCTGGTTGTGGTGCGTATGATGCTGATTGCGGTGCATGTGGTGCTGATTGTGGTGCTGATTGTGGTGCATGTGGTGCTGATTGCCGTGCTTGTGATGCTGATTGTGGTACATGTGGTGCTGATTGTGGTGCATGTGGTGCTGATTGTGGTGCATGCAGTAGTAGTGGGTGCAGATAATCAGTACTGAAAATTTTAGAATATCTCTTTAAAATATTACTCCAAGTAAACTTACAGTTTCAAGGCTATTTGTAGTCTCACTTGTATACAAAATTTAAGTACTCTTATACTTCAGCACGATGCGAAAAACATTGCCAATAAAAATTATTTATTAAGTTTCTGCAACTAAAAACAATATTTTATTTACTGTACAGGCGACCGTTGCTCATATCAATGTAGTTTTAATAAAATTTGCCGATCATCATTACCACCAACCAACCATATTTAATACAGTTTTATCTAACCATACGATAAGATATTTCAAACCACATAATATTCACTGCCTTAACACAACCTCTGTCAATAAACATAGCAAGCAGCTAACTCTACGAAATATTCCGGTAAAATGTTCTATCAATTGAAACTTCGACTACATGAACCAATCATTAAATCAGTTGCTATCTACAGTCCATGACATTAGAAGAGAACCAGCGATAAAAAAAAATTGTCATCAACAAGTCATACCAGCCATACCACCACACCAACGAAACCTATAAGTCATATTGTTAGAACATTCCAACCATCCATTCCTACGAAAATATTCGAGCCAAATACTTGACAACGATACCATCATGTCATACTTGTCACATAGACAGATCATACCATCACACCATACAGAATATCCTCACCGACGAACCAACCATACCGAAATATATCAATAGGCCATGCCACCAGACCAACAACTCAAATGTTCCAGCCAAACCATTCCTACCATCAATTCTCGCAGACCATACCACACCATACAACCCATTTTGACATACTATACCATCAATTTGCAATCAGTTTACCATCAGACAATACCAGCAAACAAGCCATCTATACAGACAAGCCCTACCAACCATCGAACCAAAATATTACAAACGTTATTCTAACCAACGATACTGTCAGAACATATCAATTATCCATTCCTACGGAAATATTCGAAACCAAATACTTATCAACCATACCACCATGTCATACTGGTTGCACAGACAGATTATACAAAAAATACACGACCATGTTGCGAGACCATTTCTACCAGTAATACTGAAAACCTACCACCCTCCATATCTACCAAAACATTCTAAGCATACCATCCAGACGATATAACACTACCTTTATATGTCTTGTAAAGCTTAATCAAATTATTACTTCTAGTATATTGCACACCACACCCATCACATCGTTGCAGTTCGGAGATCAGTCCTTTCGAACATTTGCTCTTTTTACACACCATCATTTATTATTAAAAGGTTTGCCATAACTGCAACACTGTTTTTTTCATATAATGATAGGATAACCGATGAAGCTATGTGTCTATACATATTCCTCACATACTGTTTCACACAATGAGTGGCTTGCTTCGTCTTCAAGCAAACATGAATTCATACATTTTACTCTTACAGACTGCAAGGGTCAGTCGGCAGGAGTCAGTCTGCGAAAGGAGTCAGTCTGCAGGAGTCAGTCGGTAGGAGTAAAGTGTATGAATTCATATTTGTTTGAAGAATAAGCAAGCCACTAATTGTGACAAATGGAGCGTTGAGAATATAACTATACACATAGCTTCATCGATTATCCTATCATTAAAAGAAGAAAAGCGTTGCTCTTATGACAATAATTTTAATAATAAATGATGGTGTGTAAAAAGAGCAAATGTTCGAAAGGACTGATCTCCGAACTGCAACGATGTGATGGGTGTTGTATGCAATATACTAGAAGTAATAATTTGATTAAGCTTTACAAGACATATAAAGGTAGTGTTATATCGTCTGGATAGAATGATTGGAATGTGTTGGTAGATATGGAGGGTGGTAGGTTTTCAGTAATACTTGTAGAAATGGTCTCACGACATGGTCGTGTCTTTTTTGTATAATCTGTCTATGCAACCAGTATGACATGATGGTATGGTTGATAAGTATGGATGGTTGGTTTGATGGTATTTTCTGATGATAAGCTCTTTGAAAATGCATGGTATGGTCTGTCCGAATGGGTTATGTGGTGTGGTATGGTCTGCCAGTATTGATGGTAGGAATGGTTGGCTGCAACATTTGAGTTTCTGGTTTGATGTCATGACCTACTGATTCGGTATGGTTGATTCGTTGGTGAGGATATTGTGTATGGTGTGATGGTATGCTCTCTCTATGTGATAAGTATGACATAGTGGTATTGTGAGTATTTTTTGGAAATATTTCGTAGGGATAGCTGCTTGGTTTGTTTCTTGACAGAGGCTATGCTATGGTCGTGGATATTGTGTGATAGTTGAAATATCTGACCGTATGGTTAGATAATATTGTAATAAATGTGGTTAGTTGGTGGAAATACTGGTTGGCATATTTATTGAAATTACATTGATATGAGCGATTATCTTCTGTACAGTAAATAAAACATTGTCTTTAGTTGCAGAAACTTAATAAATTATATTTATCTGACAATATTTTTCACATCGTTCTGAAGTATAAGACTACTGAAATTTTGTATACATGTGAGAGTACACATAACCCTGAAACTGTCAGTTTACATCAAGTGATATTTTAAAGAGAAATGCTAAAATTTGCAGCAATGATTCTCTGGAACCACAACTTATGATTGTACCACAATCAGAACCACATACATCACAATTAGCACCACACACACCACAATCAGCACAACATGCACCACAATCAGTACCACATGCACCACAATAAACACCACATGCACCACAACCAGCACCACACACACCACAGTCAGCACAACATGCACCACAATCAGTACCACATGCACCACAATAAACACCACATGCACCACAATCAGCACCACATGCACCACAGTCAGCGCAACACGCACCACAGTCAGCACCACACGCACCACAATCAGTACCACACGCACCACGATCAACACCACATGCACATATGCACAGGTGGTCGGTAGATTGAGCGACTATACAGCCAATGAACTATAGAGTTGGGGGTCAGTGGTCTGCTGGTCTTCGTGTCGGGATCTTCGTCGCTGATCGCTCCACCTGCCATCGAGCCCCTAACCTCCTGCATGTAAGTCTTTAATTATTATTTGCAAAAGTGTTCAGAATTTTAAATTGGTTTGAAAGTTTTTAAAGGTTTTTAAAGTTTTTTTTTTTTTTTTTTAGAATTTTACGATTTTTTGGGTTTAAGGTAATTCAAGTTCATGAGTACAGGGTCAAGGTCATTGGGGTTAAGCTTTAGGTCACCAATATTTAACATGGGTACGTAGTCAATAACGTAATATGTTCGTCTACTTTTATGAATTTATATGATTTTTTACAATTTTTTTTTTTTTGTTTTTTGTTTTTAATATTATTGGGGTCAAATTCACGGGCATCCAACATGATGGTTGGAGTTATCAATGTAATTTTTTACCTTGATTTTTTAAATTTTGTTTTGATTTTTATTATTAGGGTGGTACCGGGAGGTGAAGCTTGTTGGGATCGAATGGGGAGAATGTGAGGTTAACATTATATATCTCAATTTTTCTTTAGTTTTTTACTATTTTTATCGATTTTTTATGACGTTGGATGGATGAGGGTGAGGGGGGAATGTTAATACAATGTGATTTATTGAAGGGGGATTAGTTGTCTGCTGGACGTGGTGCTGGGGAGACCTCCGAAAATGTAAGTTTTTCCAATATATTTTCTAAATATTTTTTATAAATTTTTCAATAAATTTTTAATAATTTTGTAATATTTTTTTTTGTAATTTTTCAAACAATTAAACTTTAATTTTTGGGGATTTTGCAATTTTTTGGGGTTCAAGATCTTTCAAGGCCATTGCACGGGGTCAAGGACACAGCGAGTTTGTTGAGGGAAGTGGAGGACCATCTCCGCTGAATTCGCTGCATGGACAGCTTAGAGCTCTGCCGCCCCACGCCCTTATGCCAAAACATACTTTTCTATGCCACTCACGTTGCGAAACATTTTGTAAAACACATCATACATAACGAATCACGTCGCGAAGCGAATGTTTTGAACTAGTTCCATCACAAAGGGGTTAACGAAATTTTTTACGTGACTGACCATAAATAACAGTTTCTCGGGCTTAATCGCATTGTTAAAGCGCCCCTGCTTTATTAATTTTTAATTTATGACAGCGAAGAATAAATAAGTGATTTTTTCTCGCGGGCGATTATATAAATTATACTACGTGTAACAACAGCAGTCAAGCTATAATTTCTTTAAAGAATGTAAAACACAATGTGCTGTGTTCTGTCGACCTGAAAAATATTTTAAAAAATCTGTACTACACCTTGTTGTGAAAATTCCATTAATTCAAGACGTTGCCGACTGATGCCTTTAAACGAAGCTTAGCGAGTCATGTCGCGAAGGAAGTCGGGAACATCGAAACGCAGTGCGAAACTTGTGAATGACTTCACGGAATGCTGGCTGTAGGCTACCGAACATAGATGAGCATTTAGTAGTTCACTTATTGTTAATTATGGTGCAGTAGTTCAGACGGGCTGGCTGAGAGGTACAATGTGCCATTCCGTACATTGTTGTTCCCAAGGGTTGAGACCGGGTTCGAACCCTGTACCAGAAACAAAGTATTTTCATTTAATGAATCCATAAAATATCGCTTATAACTATAATTATTATGTAGAATTGTTATAATCGCAGGCACAGTGGCCTCCAGTTGCGAGGTACTTCGCAAGTCTCCTAACACATATTATGGAGCACACAGCAAACCACGTTGCAAGTCGTGCCACAAATCGACCATTAAAGATCTTTACAGATTTGTTCTGTCATATGCTACATAGCTGATACTGTAACGGAAATCTTTTTTGCATGATCAGCCTAGTGTAACACAGGCTTTTGGTGTCGAGGTTATGTCTTAAACACACCGCCAAAATGTGTGGGATGGTTCCTCACATAAAAACATGTTGTGCATGTGTGTGCATATGCAAGTAGTTTGGCCCAATTATAATCCCAGGCGAGTTACGCCCCTAGAAGTGGAAATACAGAATGTGCTCAGTTACAAAATATCAAAAACTATTGGAAGATTAGTTAAATTTCTTGAACTACGTATTATTAAACTGAGGCACGAAAAAATGTGCAACTGAAATAACTTTACTTCCCTTTCCCACCTCTCTCCCAACAAACACCTCCACCATACACAGGCCTTTCGCACCGAAAATACAGGGTTGCTTTTCAGTGACCGCAGTACTGGCGTTGTAACAAACAAAGTTGGATATTTGTTAATTGTTATGAACTCTATTTTGTAAGAAACAAATAAAGACTGCCTTGCTGGATGACTCTCGATCCAGCTATGTTACAAAGAAACAGAAAAGTACACGAGGCAAGTTTGTATGTGCATGAGGAGCATCGTGCATGAACATGTGGTACATATACGTAAACGCATATGTATGCAGAGTATGGTGTCAGTTAATCAGTCGGGGTGGGGAGTTGCTGCGCTACTGAGTTAGGCTTATTTTCAGTGTAGCACAACTGTAACACTCTTGGAACGGCACGGTTCCGCAGTAACACTAAATTCACAGATTTAATTCAGCCCCGGCCATAGTATTCTGATATTTTGAAACTTAACATTTTTTGCTGATCCACTTCCATGGGCATAAGTATCCGTTTTGATTCAAACTAGTCTCTCTCTATATGTGTTAGATATATTACATATGTATAAATATATTATATGTATATACATAAAAAACACACACATGTGTCTATAGAGAGGGGCTGAATTCGAACGTCAAACGTATTGAGATAAATCCTATTACAAAATTAGGAAGGGGATGTATCCTAAAATTAATATTAAAGAAGGAGGAGAATTAAATAGTATAGACTAACATAACGATATTGATAAATATCGGAACCTATTTGAGATATAAAAGAAAAGGTTTTATGTAATCCCGTGTTTATAGAAATTTGGAAGCCTCCCGTAGTTTAGTTAGTAATGGCATATCCTTTCATTCAACCAACAGGGGTAGCCAGTTCATTATCGCAAAAATAATGGAAACTGTAAGGAATTCGACATATGTTTTTATCATTTAATAAATTACATGTCTAAATTAACAAGTAAGGCTGCATTAGTTCAACAATCCCAGGCCAACTGTTCTTGAGCAAACCGCTAAATAGGTAAGTTTCGAAAGTGTGTAACTACAGCCTGCGTGGGTAGGCAATATGTCCGGCACTAATGCTACACTAGGATGTGGTGTATTGTGTGGGTTATTGAACATTGGAGTATGTGGTACAGCAGTGCTGAGCAGTGAAATTTGTACGGGTATCATTGCGAGGTAGCAGGTAGCACATATGATTTGTGCACAAAGCTGTGACATTCCATTGGTTTTATTGAAAACGTATACTAAAAATAGAGTTACAGGAAATGTTCAATGGTACTGTACAAACACACATCACACTGCCCGCACAAACGATTGTCGAACACGATGGAAACCACCCTAGTCGCGGTCTCGTACACCAGACTACGCACGTGCCCGCGCAAGAAAAAGTCCATTGGATTCAGATCGGAGGATCGTGGGTGCCAGGGAACAGGATCTGCACGACCTACGCATCGTGCGGGAAATGCGTGATTCAGGTGATCGCGAACCGTTCGCGAACTGTCGGCCGGAGCGCCACACAGTGGGAGATTTCTTCGAAAAGTTTGCTAAAAGTCACATTTACAACTTAAAATGTGTCGGCCAAACTGCTGATCAGGTGTTAATGACACGCAATATCTGCACGGAAAACCGTTGACCGCAATAGGAAATTCCTACTTCCCGAGGTTTTATTTCAGTTCAAAAGTGATCTTCGTTTGCTTCGGATGTGCCTCCGGATGTTTAAGCAAATTACCGTGCTGCACTGAAGTAAACATAATTTTCGTAAAATGTGTAATATTTTAGTTCTGTAAAATGGATACAATTCCTCGAGGCACGAAGCAGACATATTTGCCTTAATTGATTGTAAATTGCAATTAAATATTTTTAAGTTCCACTGAAAAATACGAAGTCGTAAAAATAAAAAATTAAAAATGGTTTTCTCGTATTTTTCTGAGAATTTTAGTCAGGCGTTCCACATCGTTCACCTAAATTTTGAAATTGTACTTTTAGTAAATTTTTTTGTTATCATGGATTCGTAAGAAACAGCTACTACTGTGTGCTACCCTTTGAGTACGGAAATTTTTCGTACATTGCAATCATAGAAGCATTTAATTGCAGGATCAAGCGATAAAAAAGTGACATATATTAGGAAGGAATAGTTATTGTTCTCGAACATCTTTTTCTAAGTTGAAGACGAAATGGGAAGAAGCTTCACTTTTTCTGGTGGCAGAAACAGTATACATTATACTCCTTCCTATCTATAGATGGGAAGGAGCTCTGTATTAGTTACAAAATTATGTTTGCTATTATAGATGGTAAAGTTTGTACCGCAGAGTCAACAACATTTTCGTTGCGTTGCTATATATGTGGAGTCCTGGCCAAGTATTTTAACAACACTGTAATTGCACTATACATTGGAAAATAAAACCCATATCATCTTTGATTTGGGATGTCCACACAGCGTATGTGGAGTCATTTATTTGAGTGTATTTTGCATTAAAAAAAAATACAAAGTGACTATTGGCAAGTGGCAAGCGCGTTCTGAGGAAGAAAAAACCAATTTTCGGTGACAGAAAAAATTTATCCAAGGTAGGGCTTATTGTCGATCGTCCAAAGCCTGTATACGGACGCGCACGTGATGTAAATACTGTTCTAACACTGTTTTTAAGAACTCGGAGGTGTCTGCATAAATTACGCGTGTAGAAAAAAATAATTAAAATATTACACGTAATTTTAATAGAAATTTCAAGTGTTCACGAAGTTAATAGGAACAGTTTTCCATATTATCCTCTTGAATCTGTTGTGATATATGTGAAAAAATATTTTCTCAAGAAGTTCGGAATAAGGATATGAAGAAATATCGTGAAGGATTTTTGAGGAAGTGTCCCAGAATGAAGACAATGGAAGGCTTTTCAGTTGGTTACTCATCTCTTCAGATCTGATGCTTAATAGTATAAGGAACCTCCCACAGAAGAAAATAGAAAATAATACGAATTTCGCCAGATGATACAAAAATTGTCCCGTCATAAACCTGAACGATCAGAAACACCGAAGGATTCTGATAATAGTAATCCGTTTCAACTCGATATGTCATGTATGTAATGCATAATGCATACTATGTGTAAACTGATGTAAGCTCGTCATTCTGAATTTACTATTTTGTATTTATATCAGGTATTATTTTTACTCGTATCTGTAATTAAATAATTTTTTCTTAGTTCTTAACACTTAATATCCTAGTAAGTGTTTACCTATTAATGTAAACAAATATACGAAATTAATGCAATTTTAAATATATTTATTTCCCTTTTGTTTTAATACTCATAGGTGAAATCCAAGACTTGCACTTTAGCTTTTTAGATATATATTATTTATTTATTTCTGTACTTTGATACGCCATAATGGACGAACAGCTTTAAATCAATACACGTTAACATCAAATTCGTAATCAGCGACCTCTAAAATCCAAGTGTCAGAACTTTTGTGTCAATACATTGGGTTTTAGTATTTTTGGCTATACTGTGCGTCGCCGTCATCCTGGAACTACATAGTCTCTCTTTTTTTTGTAACGATACCTCTACAAGAAGGAACACGTTGTACATGTGACTGGTGAGATGATGAGGTAGCAGATAGCTACTAACTAAAAACGTTACTTGTGATGTTCGCACACACGTTGACACTTAATCGCTGTTGATAACCACGGGATAATGGGGCATGAGGATTAACATCTGTCCACAAATGAGTATTGCGACTCTTCAGTATACCCTCACGTGTAAAGGAAGCCTCGCCGATGAAGGTAAAGCAAGGTCGGAGTCAGGATCTGTTGTGCGTTGTTCCAGAAACCAAGCTTCAAACCCCACGCGTCGGGGATAATTCACAGGACCCATGGCATGCACATGCTGCACATGGGACGGACGTGCAGCAATTGTTCATGGATCGCTCGGCCAACTGCGAGGCTCCTTTAATGGAGTACTCGTGCTGCAAGTCGCATACTAGTGCTCGGGTTGCTCTCGACGCACCTCAACACGTCGTCTTCAAACCTGTGGTCCTCACCGTCTGCCTGCGCCCAGCATTCTGTCGTGCCACTCCCAAACTTCCACCTCCTCTCGAACGTCGTTCCACAGACGCATATTTCCTGTGGCGTGGCTTCAGTTCGTTCGGAAATCGGTCCCTGCACATTCGTTGCGCTTCTCATCAATTTCCTCCTACCACCGGTGCCACCTGACCGCCAGAACTCGTCCCTACTCCGCACCACGTCATCATGGTCGCACGCACCGTGCTACTAGCATGCTTGCTGTACGACCACGACGACACAAACAACACGTCGTACGCGTTTTTGTTCTCGTTCGCAACCACAGCTATGCGACGTTTCGTTTAGAATCTCAACGAAACAAAGTACAGTGCATTTTTTCAAACTCCCATCATATACCCCTTATGAAACATTACCAATCGTAAATTTAAATCAGTCCCGGTAAAGTGCGGGTCAGACCCGACCCGTGCGTCATTTGCTAACGCCCCCTCCCCCTTCATCCTTTCTACAGCCATTGTGAGAAACAGAAACCCTATCAGTCAGTTACTAGGAAGGCGTCAGAGCGGCCACAGCTTCGAGGTAAGTGACCTTCAATTTCTATATTCATTTTATTCTGCACCTGTCTCGTTATGGGTCATATTCGACCCAACCTCACTAACAACGCTATAAATTAGATATGAATTCTATTATTTGTATATATCAAAACAATTTTGTTTATGCAGTTTTTACTATATTTTTTGTAGATGACTTTTAACAAATGGTTTTGGACTTCTGAAGAAATAGCAGCAGAGCTACTAAGACAACCGGGTGAAGAATTGGACGAAATAAATAAAGATGGGTCAGAATCCGAGGATGAAACTCTGCCAAACAGCGACAATTAAGAAGATGATACATTTGACTGCGTGTGTGACGGTGAGGGTTTTCTGTTTGATGAAGAACGATTTGATGCTGAAGGATGTGATGAAAATGATTACCGGATTTTTGAATTGGGGAAGGACGAAGAAACTATATGGATTGACAAGTCTGTATGTTCCAAATTTTCGCGAACTTTGTCTTCAAATGTGATCACTCACCTGCCAGAACCTAGAGGGGATGTGCGTGGGGTTACTGATGAGGATAAATTATTTTCATTTTACATTACTGACGAAATGATTATAAAAATAGTATGCCATACGAATAGTGAAATAGAACTAGCAAAGCTCAAATACGAATCCACCCAGTGGTTAATATATCCAACCAATGCAATTTAGGTCATAGTACTAATAGGGCTCTTGTATATGGGTGGCTTCTTGAATAATTCTGGTTTGAGCCTGGACAATATGTTTTCTCCAATGTATGAACCACCAGTCTTCCGCTGTACAATGTATAAGAAAAAATTCTCATTTTTTCTTGAAAATTTGAGGTTTGATGACAAATGGACGAGGGAGTCAATAAAATCTAAAGACAAATTCGCAGCTTTTCGTGAAATATGGGATAGTTTTGAAATCAACTGTTTAAGATATTAGACCCCTTCTGAATGCTTGACTGTGAATGAGACAATGCTCAGTTTTCGTGGTCGATGCCCTTTCAAGATGTACATACCATCTAAACCGGACAAATACGGCTTAAAGATAATCTCTTTATGTGACGCGAGGACATTATATTTTTTGAAAGGCATACCATATATTAGCAAAGAGCAAAAGAAGCAGAATTGTTCCGTACCACAACCACCCAATATGTTTTACGTCTCGAGGAATCATTTTCAGAGAGCAACCGAAATGTAACGACTGACAATTGGTTCTCTTCTTACCAGTTGGCAGAAGAGCTTTATGAAAGAAAACTAACTTTTGTTGGTACACTCGCAAAAATAAACCTCAGATTCCACCTTCTCTGATGACAACATCCCCAGTTCGATCTTCAAAGTTTATGTACCAAGACAACAAGACATTAGTTTCATTCACCCCTAAGAAGAACAAGAAGCTTCTCCTTATTTCGTCTACGCACCATACAGGAACAATAAGTGTCGAGTCAAAGCCAGAAATCGTTGAATTTTATAACTTGACGAAAGGTGGTGTTGTGTTAGACAAACTTTGCCATGACAAGACTACGAAGAGGAAAAGCAGAAGGTGGCCTATGATATATTTTTATGGAATCCTTGATATCACAGCCATAAATATATTTGTGTTGTACAAATGGAATTCAAAGAATGACTCTTTCCCCAATGATGCTTGCTCCACCTTCCTAAAACAACTAGCACTTCTTTTGACTCAATCCTTGATGGAGCAAAGAATGACTAATCGACGCATTTCGAAGGAACTGCGCTTATCCATTGCAAAGATGCTGGGAAAATAAGACCAAAGCCAGAAGAATTCAACACAAGAGAATGTAAGGAAGAAAAGACGAAGATGCAGCTTCTGTGACTCGTCAAAGGATAGAAAGGGAAATGCATTTTGTGCTGAATGCAATAACTGCTTAATAGGAGAGCACAAAGTAGTAATGTGTCCGAGTTGTTCTTTAGATTCAACTGATGAAGAAACAGAGATGTGATCGAAGTTGGGGTACTATGCATATGTCAGGAAGACATGCATTTACCTTCAGACATATTTAATAAACATTTATGCAAAAGTTTACAATAAGTTTTTCCGATGTTTGTTTATTTAAAAACATTTTTTTAAAATTTTTTGTGTAAGTACTCATATGTCGTTAATAAATAAGATATATTAGTATTATTATAAATTGTATTGATTTGTTTCTACAAAAAAACATAAAATGAGGCCGGGTCGGATACGACCCGACTTTACCATTTACGTCCAAGAAGTTCACCGTACCGTTAGAGGGTACACTGAGCAGGTACTGTTACTTATAAGGAAGACCTGTTTAGAGGCACTTGGAAGTGTAATGAATAATGGAAGTTTACTTTAACGAATCATACACAACAGAATATCCCATTTATGTTACAGTTGAATGTTAAATTTATTCTTATTTATTACTGAATGCATTATTTAAACCACGAAAGGAAGTAAGAGGCTGATTAACAGAAATACTAGTCGCAAAATTCGCACGAGCAGCAGGCTTTTATAAAAACGAAATAAAAGTATTATTGTTATCATTATCTACACAAGTTTATAATTACGTAGATCAGTCTGCTATAAAACCAACACATGAAAGGGATTAAAAATAACTCCCTCCTCATGTTAAAACTAGAGAAACTAATTATAGTTATAGGGATGGTAAAAAGCATGACTACAAATATTTAGAACAATGCACAGTAACAAAAAACATCACCAAAATTTAATTAATATTATTGCGACTAAATAATAAATAATATAATATTATCGTTTACCTAAAACGCATTATTGAAGTGTTATATAAAGTCAGGCTGAAACATAAAACAATAGGTACAGTATTATCGTATTNTATACTAGTCGCAAAATTCGCACGAGCAGCAGGCTTTTATAAAAACTAAATACAAGTATTATTGTTATCATTATCTACACAAGTTTATAATTACGTAGATCAGTCTGCTGTAAAACCAACACATGAAAGGGATTAAAAATAACTCCCTCCTCATGTTAAAACTAGAGAAACTAATTATAGTTATAGGGATGGTAAAAAGCATGACTACAAATATTTAGAACAATGCACAGTAACAAAAAACATCACCAAAATTTAATTAATATTATTGCGACTAAATAATAAATAATATAATATTATCGTTTACCTAAAACGCATTATTGAAGTGTTATATAAAGTCAGGCTGAAACATAAAACAATAGGTACAGTATTATCGTATTTATAGTTATTTATAAATTTATTGTGACCTAAATTATGCACTTGTGAGCAGAATGGTGATTTATTTCATATGATGCAAAATAATTATGTACTTGAACGAAATCCCAGTTATAAAATTTACCCATCAAATAAAATTTTACTAAAAAATTTATAAATTCATTTTAATGAGACATGTGTACTTCGGAAACATGAAATAAAGTTGATTGCTAAAACTTTTTTGAAGAAGAAAGTCAAGATATATACAAATATATGCATTGCTCGTAAAAATAAAATTACAATATATATTTTTTTATAATTTGACGTTTTGCGGAAGTATAAAACCCTTTACTTCGTATCTGGTTCATTTCTTTAACACGTAAAAAGGTACGCGTTTTCACGAAATACTCGATAACATCATTGGAGTAATATCGCCACACTTGAAAACAAATTGCATTGTTGAGATATTACTCCAAATTACATTACATGTGACTGTAAAGAACTTACGCAACAATGTATTGTTGCAAAATTGAAAGTTTCGTCGTACAAAATCGAATAGTCCCATATTTTAACGTAATTCTTTTGATACCGTTAAAATTTTCCCAAACGTGAAGTATGAAATAAACTTTTTGTTACAGTTTTCTTATTGCAAACATTTCTGTATATTGCATATTTTAAATTATTCTATAGAATATAATTTTTGCAAGCAAATTATGCCAATTATTCTGTTTATTTTACTATTTAGAGTGTGTACGAGTGTTTACACTTTAATTATGATGCAACGTATAAAAATGCACACTTCAGCATATTGTATACATCTGAGCCCTACTATTGTCACTGCCAGTTATTACACAATGTTGAGTCAGATGAATTTAACTTGTGTATTTTTAGTTGTATTTCTTAAATATAGAAGCACTAATACTGAAACGCACGACAAATTATCGGCACAGGATTTATGTAGCTTGTAAAGACATCATATGAAAACTATTTGTTCTTTTCTACATCATTCATTTGAAATAAGGCATCTTTAGGTCTTTTGCATTTAGACCCATACAAAATACCAACAACTGACAACTGATGCCTAAACAGTATGGCACGTGTGGTGAACATATCTCTGATTACGCAGAATTAATCTTTCCTTTTTCAAGCAGCAGTCCACCTTACGCACACTTCATTCTCTTTGGAAAATTAAAAGTGTTTGACGCCTGTCCTCTTCGTTTTCATGCAATAGTTACTGCAACCTTAAAGATCACAGTTCGGCATTCTTCTCCCACAAGTACATACAAAACTAACACCGAACTCAAATAGCATGCGTCTAACTGCAATTGCTTTGTGGCCGCGTCTGCCGGCGTGCAACCAAGCTGACGTCATGAGGTAGAGGTCTGAGGGGAAGTACATGCGCACGCTTCCACCTTCCTTTCTTCCCACCTCGGCGCCTCCAGTCTTGAATTGCAGGCTATTATACTATGCCTGAGACGCTAGTACCCCCCGGCTGGCCGGCCGAAAAAATCTCTAATCGGTCCGGGATAAAGATTCGTCAAGTTTAACAAAACCAGTTCGCGCTAGCGTCGCGCCAGCTATTCTGCCTGCAGCTATCACTGCGAACACATCCCCCCCTCTCACTACTCTAAACATGCCGTGCGTCTCCAGAGAACTTAGCTTTCACACTCGCGCAGACAGATTTCGAAGAATAAGTATTACATTACGTGATTCATATTGTCCACCAAATATATATAAACTGAATACTTTTCAACTAAAGGAGTGTCATGAACATTATTTTTCACCCTCAATTTCGTTTCATGCTTGACCACACTCAACCAGACCTAGCTTTTTTAGAATCACGGGATTCATTCTGGAATTAGAATCCACTTTCTACATAATAAACCTGGCCGGGGACCTAAAAAAAAAATCCCTGCCCAGGTGTTTAACGTAACATGCATTTTTCAAAATTCCGTCAACAAGTAGAGCTGATTAACTAGGTAGCGGCCTCACTGCTGTCTCTTTCCCCTCCCTGTGCAGGCTGGGTAGGGGAGGGGAACATCATGGGCACCGGGCTTGCTGGGGAAACTCGGCAGGCTCACCTTTGCAGCTGCGGTGGGAAACTGCCGTAACTACAGATAGTTATGGGGCAGTGGGTGAAGGGGCCTATCCTCTGCTAACCCACTGCATTCAAATGACGGCACTATTGGTCAAGGGCCCCTCACGGGGCATGAACTACCACCGCTCTGAGCTTCAGCAGTGATGAAAAGCGGCGGCGAAGACGCCAGTGTCAGACGTGTTGCCTACCCACACAGGCACCAACTCGACAATTAATTTACTTGGCTGTTTTTCTCGAGAAAGTTTGGCCTGAGAGTATTGGATTAGCAACCCTAGCTGTTAATTTAGACATGTAGTTTATTAAAGTATGGTTCCAATTATTTTTGCGGTAATAATCTGGCTACCATTATTCCTAATTGTAGAAGGCTTCAAATCTGTTATCAACACAACATATTCAATGTCTCAATTTTCAATCTCTTATCTTAAAAGTCTTCTCCCTCCCTTAAAATTCGTTTGAGGATAAAATGTTAAATTCATTCTATCCTAATTTTGAATAAGGTAACATTCATTGCCTCACAAAGTTTGTCGGTCGAATGCAGACCCATCTTGTGCGTATGTTTATTGCGTGTGTGTATGTATATGAGCGTGAGTTCGTGCAATTACGAGACATAGTGTAGAAACAAAGCGTAATAAGCATATTGCATTGTCCATTATTATAATTATGTACAAAACAAGAGTGAATAATTGTTACTGTTAGAAGCGAAATTTAGATATTTGGCAGAGGAGGAATGAAAATGATTTTAGGGTACAAATAAATATATTTTAATTAATTTAAAGCGACATANAGATATTTGGCAGAGGAGGAATGAAAATGATTTTAGGGTACAAATAAATATATTTTAATTAATTTAAAGCGACATACCCGTGGAGTAATGATGCATAATTTTCACGTTGTTCCCACTAAACTAGGTAGTTTAAAGAGGTTTTAAATTTTCAGTTACCACTTAAGTTTCTTATATTGCTATTCATGGTGCAGATGTAAAACATATTTGTACAGAGAATTCGAGAAGCAGACAGAAACTCACCTGTGTCTTAAATGGGGTTCCAAAAACTCACTTGTGCTATTGCTTATAGCTTTGACGTATTATTATTTTGTGAAGCAGGCAGACCAATTCATAAGAAGCGGATACGAGTGCTTCTGAAACTGCTTATATCATATCCACGGTAAATTTCGGAATGTCAATTCACTTCCGTCACATCATGGTATATCTGAGTTTAATACAAATGTCTTAAAGATTTCTAATTACGTAACTGTACAGTACGATGCGTAATATTGAATGCATTCTCTGCAGAGTGACACGTGAGTCTCATTTTCTATAGCTGACAGAACGAAGCCATTTGCGGTCACTTAGAAATGGTTAATGTTTGTTATTGTTAAGTTGTACTAAATATTAATAATACTTCTGGAGCAGACTTTCTGGTACATACTGTACTTCCATTATGCCAAATCAGTACAACCAAGCGAGGTGGTGAAGTAGTTGACCGTCACACTGGCATTTGGAAGGACTTGGGCTGGAATTCCGGTCCAGCCATCCTGATTTGCGTTTTCCATAGTTTCCCGGAATTACTCGAGGCGAGTGCTGGGGTGGTTCCTTACTACAGGCCACGGCAGATTCCTTTCCCGTTCCTGCTTCCCTCAGCAACTAGTTTCCCGGGATTACTCGAGGCGAGTGCTGGGGTGGTTCCTTACTACAGGCCACGGCAGATTCCTTTCCCGTTCCTGCTTCCCTCAGCAACTAGTTTCCCGGGATTACTCGAGGCGAGTGCTGGGGTGGTTCCTTACTACAGGCCACGGCAGATTCCTTTCCCGTTCCTGCTTCCCTCAGCAACTAGTTTCCCGGGATTACTCGAGGCGAGTGCTGGGGTGGTTCCTTACTACAGGCCACGGCAGATTCCTTTCCCGTTCCTGCTTCCCTCAGCAACTAGTTTCCCGGGATTACTCGAGGCGAGTGCTGGGGTGGTTCCTTACTACAGGCCACGGCAGATTCCTTTCCCGTTCCTGCTTCCCTCAGCAACTAGTTTCCCGGGATTACTCGAGGCGAGTGCTGGGGTGGTTCCTTACTACAGGCCACGGCAGATTCCTTTCCCGTTCCTGCTTCCCTCAGCAACTAGTTTCCCGGGATTACTCGAGGCGAGTGCTGGGGTGGTTCCTTACTACAGGCCACGGCAGATTCCTTTCCCGTTCCTGCTTCCCTCAGCAACTAGTTTCCCGGGATTACTCGAGGCGAGTGCTGGGGTGGTTCCTTACTACAGGCCACGGCAGATTCCTTTCCCGTTCCTGCTTCCCTCAGCAACTAGTTTCCCGGGATTACTCGAGGCGAGTGCTGGGGTGGTTCCTTACTACAGGCCACGGCAGATTCCTTTCCCGTTCCTGCTTCCCTCAGCAACTAGTTTCCCGGGATTACTCGAGGCGAGTGCTGGGGTGGTTCCTTACTACAGGCCACGGCAGATTCCTTTCCCGTTCCTGCTTCCCTCAGCAACTAGTTTCCCGGGATTACTCGAGGCGAGTGCTGGGGTGGTTCCTTACTACAGGCCACGGCAGATTCCTTTCCCGTTCCTGCTTCCCTCAGCAACTAGTTTCCCGGGATTACTCGAGGCGAGTGCTGGGGTGGTTCCTTACTACAGGCCACGGCAGATTCCTTTCCCGTTCCTGCTTCCCTCAGCAACTAGTTTCCCGGGATTACTCGAGGCGAGTGCTGGGGTGGTTCCTTACTACAGGCCACGGCAGATTCCTTTCCCGTTCCTGCTTCCCTCAGCAACTAGTTTCCCGGGATTACTCGAGGCGAGTGCTGGGGTGGTTCCTTACTACAGGCCACGGCAGATTCCTTTCCCGTTCCTGCTTCCCTCAGCAACTAGTTTCCCGGGATTACTCGAGGCGAGTGCTGGGGTGGTTCCTTACTACAGGCCACGGCAGATTCCTTTCCCGTTCCTGCTTCCCTCAGCAACTAGTTTCCCGGGATTACTCGAGGCGAGTGCTGGGGTGGTTCCTTACTACAGGCCACGGCAGATTCCTTTCCCGTTCCTGCTTCCCTCAGCAACTAGTTTCCCGGGATTACTCGAGGCGAGTGCTGGGGTGGTTCCTTACTACAGGCCACGGCAGATTCCTTTCCCGTTCCTGCTTCCCTCAGCAACTAGTTTCCCGGGATTACTCGAGGCGAGTGCTGGGGTGGTTCCTTACTACAGGCCACGGCAGATTCCTTTCCCGTTCCTGCTTCCCTCAGCAACTAGTTTCCCGGGATTACTCGAGGCGAGTGCTGGGATGGTTCCTTACTACAGGCCACGGCAGATTCCTTTCCCGTTCCTGCTTCCCTCAGCAACTAGTTTCCCGGGATTACTCGAGGCGAGTGCTGGGGTGGTTCCTTACTACAGGCCACGGCAGATTCCTTTTCCCGCTCCTGCTTCCCTCAGCAACTAGTTTCTTCTCTAATGACATCGCTGTCGATGGCAATTTATTATACAGAAATTCTTCGTTTTCGTGTCAACATTTTAATTTCAGAAGAATTACTGAAAACAGTTGATTATAGAAAATTTGTATTTTAAAATTTGTTTAATATTTTTATACCTAATTGTTACCGTGTTTAATTTGCTGGTTGTAAAAAAATCGAGAACGTATTAATAAAATATAATTATGTTCTCGATTTTTTACAACTAGCAAATAACACATATTGGAAATTAAAAAACGAAAATATTAAACAACCCGTAAAATGTTAATTTTGTAAAGTTAAAGATTGGCAATAATTACCCTAAAACCAAAATTGTAATAATAAAACGAAGAATTTCTCAAAAGACGTGAAGCCGAGTCTTAAGCTTTAAATCAGTAAAGGTTTCTGAGCCAGTAATGTTTT
>NQII01000893.1:162506-176067 GCA_002778355.1 Clitarchus hookeri
GGGGGGGGGGGGGGGTTTCTCACTAGTAAGTAAGATCTATACGAGGATATTCAATCTTTTTAACTATGGCCACGAGTATATTTTTTTTCAGGTATTATCTTACAGTCTTCAGCGTACATGAAAAGGACACCCATCACAGATTCATATCACCTGCCACATAATTCTTCGAAATGTCGCAGTGTCTTGTGGTGGCATATGAATTAGTAGGCGTGGCGGAGGTGAGTTCCGAGACATCTCAGTTGGCAGGCAGATATAGTCTGTTCACGGTTAATCGAGCACTTCTGAAAACAGCCTTTGATAAATCTCACTGCCAATACCTGCATATATTTTAACAGGCACACAGACTGGCACACGCCCAGTCAAGTTGGGAACGACGGAGGAGAAGTAGTTCCACGTTGATACCTGCCAAATGCTGAAGTTTGGAAGTAGGTATTGATTCTGCTCTGTGGTGTGAGGCGCCAGCATTTGATGCTAGCCCTCAGTGACAGGGCGTAGGAATACGTCGACACTGTTGTCTCTAGGTCCAATTTACTAATAAATTACACTGGCTTTGCGAGTTCACATAATCGAGTTTTATTGTTGCTTGAACAGGTTAACTGGTACATCAACTCACGAGACAAACTCCCCTCCCCTTTTTCTATGTAGGCTACGTATGGTTTGACGCCGCGACAAGCATTTAGGGGAGGGGGGGAAGATTCTTCACACTTGGTGTAGAACTACTTATCTGACACTGCTGCGCTGTCTTCCCTCGGCTGGCGGCTTGGTGGGACGTCCCGACCCCTGGTTTGGAAGTTCCTCATTCTCGGGTCCATGCAGGACTCTGTGTTTGACGACGTCGGACTGGCTTTTCTCGGATGCTTCCCGCCGCACGTCCCACTTGACAGCCTCCAACTGAGGTCGACGTCGTGATGCATTCTCGATCCTCGACTGACTGATTCGACATCTCTCCACTGACTGCCCCGTTGCTCCCCCCTTCGTGTGGTTTTGTAGCATCCATCACCATATTCAACTTCCCCCGTCTCTGCTGCACGTGTCTGGGGTGCTTGTCGTCCCTCCGGGTCATAAAACACGTGGCCGCTGCTCGTGTGGTCCGCAGCCGGCCTGGCGTCGTCCCTTGGTTCTGGCCTGGAAGTTTATTGTCCCGTTCTGCANGACTGAGGTCGACGTCGTGATGCATTCTCGATCCTTGACTGACTCCGACTGACTGACTGACTGCTCGATCCGTGACTGACTGACTGACTGACTCGTCCATCGCACTGGCTTCGTCCGGCTCCGACCCGGACGCCTTGCTTCAGGTCCCCCGACTCACTGGTTCGTCATCTCTCAACTGACTGCCTCGTTGCTCCCCCCTTCACGTGGTTTTGTAGCGTCCATAACCATATTCAACTTCCCCCTTCTCTGCACGTGGTCCGGGGTGCGTGTCGTCCCCCTGGGTCATAAAACATGTGGCCGTTGCTCGTGTGGTCCGCAGCCGGCCTGGCGTCGTCCCTTGGTTCTGGCCTGGAAGTTTATTGTCTCGTTCTGCACGCATGTCCGCTAAAAGCTCTCGTGGTTTATTGCGGTACAAGCCCGGGATAGACACAGCTGGTGGTGGGATCTCGGTGTCCCTTGGGCAGCTGCAAAATGCAGCTGTGTCCGCGCCCTGGTGCCTTCCGTTGTCTCCGGATGTCGTCTGCACGTGCAGGAACAGTTGCACGTGCAGAAACCTTTGGTAGTGCGCCTTTGCAGCTGCGAGGCTCCTGGCGTCACTCTGCCGGCACGTCCACAAAACCCTTAATCCTTATTGCGGTCGTCCGCCGGCGAGCTTCGCCAGAGCGTGTGTTCTGACGAATAAAATATAGGGACGCAGAATGCGTCAACGTCTTAACGTTGAATTAACGTTCGGTAATATTTGAGAATACTGAAATAATTTCATTTGCTCTATGTTTTTAAAATGTATATTTGTGTAAGAATGAGCAAATTATTTCGTCTTGACCGACGCATGAATAAAGTAACCAGGCCCTTGGCATCGTTAATTTTACGTATTACGGAAGAATGAACCATTTGCATGCAAATATATCTTAAGCAGGGCTGTAAAAGGTGTTTGGTTTGTCATGAACAGCCAGCATATAGGCAGGGGAATGTCTGGCAGCGGTTGTCCGGCGGAGCCCAGCGGGCAGTAGAGGTTGGATGTGTGAGATATCTGGCGGCCAGGGAGGGGCTGTCGTTTGGTCTCGACTGCGGTAAGCAGATACCCGCCGCACGCACCCCCTTCTACCCTCTGCGTGCCAGCAAGGTCAGTCTCGTCTGCGGTGGTGTCGGGGAGGTGGAGGTAGGTAACGTGAGACCTCCACCACTACCAGAGCTGCCTCCCTCCAGGTCGCGACCGCCTTGAAGAGGAGCTGCTCAAAGAAGTCCTCCCCTTCGTAGCGCCCTCTGCAGCGCTACTCAACACACGCATTACATGCCCTCAACCCAGTGGCGTACTTATTTCGGAGGGAACTATCAAAAGTGCAGGGTAAATTATTTTTTTGGGGGTGGGGATCAGGGGGAGGTGAATTGCTATCGAAATTAGAGACTTGCTGATGGCTATCTGTATAGAAAGAGTCCGGTGGTTTCTACCCCTGGGAAACGATTTAATTTCAGAGTTTAAAATCGAGTAATAATTAAATTTACTTAGTAAAAAAAAAAACCGTGTACGTTGCACTGAAATTGATTTATGTTTGTGTCAAAATATGTAAATAGGTTTATAAGTACATTCGAAAGATTTAATAGAATTATTTATTTATTTAAATCACTAACATAAAAAAACGCAACTTTACAGATTCTCCTCGTGCAAGGCCAGAGAGGCACGGAGATTACTTTCCGATTCAACACTGCCATACTGCAATAACTATCAAACATTTCGGATTGTCGGGGGAGGCGATCGCCCAGTCACCCTCCCATGCCTCAATACTGGGGAACTTGTGGACACGCAGCCACAAATCGATTTTGGAATGTACGGTACCAGTGTCTGTAAGTTGCCTAGTTCAGGGTTTACGCGTCCAAGGGCGTACGCAGCCTTCACCAGAGCGTGCTACTAAGTTAGATAACTGCCAATGTCCACCTGTCAAGTGGTGGTGTGGGGGGTTTCGCCCATGGGACATTTTAAAATTTAAAATTCAAAATAGCGATAGTTATGCAAACGTTTGTGAGAAAATAGGATATCATAGGAAGACTATATCTCGCAGTCATTTTATAAAATATAAAAAAAATTCAATTGTGAAAGACAAAATTATTAATGAGTAGAATGATTATTTCGAGTCGGGCATAATGACACCTGGAACAGGAGTCTCAGCTGACAAGTCGCCATGTTGTGACCTTGACTCCGTGGCCGTGACCTTAAATTACCTTAAATTCAAAAAATTAAACAAAATTAAAATCATAAAAAAATCTAAAAAGTTCTAAAAATAGTAAAAAAAACTCTTAAAATTAATAACATAAAACGTAACCACCCCACCCCCCCTGCTCGACACCGAAACCATACCCAACACCCCCAAACCCTCACCTAACCCTTCCCAAACAAAAAATCGAGAAAAATCGCAAAAAATTAAAATAAATTATAAAAATCGAGGAACATAATGTTAACCACCCCTGTTCCGACCCCAACACACTAACCAACACCCCCGTGTCCCTCACCTGCATCCGCCCAATTATAAAAATCGGGAAAAATAACCAAAAATCTAAAAATAATTCTAAGAATCGAGTAAAAAATTACATTGATGACTCCGACCACCATGTTGATGTTGTTGACCTTGAAATTAACCCCAATGACCTTCAACTCTAAAAATCGAGAAAGAATTGCAATATAAAAAAAAAAAATTGAAAGAGACATCGAGGTAAAAAATTGCATACATAATGCAAAACAAAGTAGGATGTTTGTGACCTTGAGGGCTCGATTCTTATAAAAATGGCAGAGCACANCTTGAGGGCTCGATTCTTATAAAAATGGCAGAGCACAGCTATAGACTTGTACCGAATGGCGACGAGTTCCTTACCTGCACAGTACGTAAATTTTACATATTTAATTTGGTTTTAATTTAAAGATAGTAAATCTTTTATTTGAAAACTTTTCATATAGAGCAGGTAACTTTGGTCGTTAAAAAGAATTAAAAGACATCATGATTTTAAAAATTAATTTTATTCGGTAATGTTTAACATGAAAAACCGCAACTGGAAAAAAAAGTATATACACGGGTATATTAATTACAATATCCAGTGTTCACCGCTTGATGTCCGCAACAGTCGTTGTAGCATTGGCTAGTACAGCAAAATAAATAGTAAAACTATCTTTCTCACATACATCCTACGTCCGAGCTATGCTACAGAGACACACAAATTCAACCAAGCGACGAACAGCATATGTAACATTAGACTAAAGTAAAATACTATGGAAGAGTCATGAAGCATGGAGAACGATAAGGTCAACACTACCTCATACCATCGCAAACAGATACAAAAAATATTTAAAATCTAAAGTAAACAAGTTGTAAGTAATTACCAACCAACCAACCAACCAACCAGCGCATATTGCACAAGTTTCAGATACTCTACGAGACTTTAGATAGTACGAGACAAGACCAGACCATCCTGGTTAGTAAAACAGACATTCCACCTTGGTTTTCTCATATTCCTTCTAACAACCTTTTACCTGGCACCCTGACAGAGACATGTATCATACTCTACCATTCCACTTCGGTTTACTCATATTCTCTCCAGCATCTTTTCACCTGACATGAAGTCTGAATAGCAACTGAGACAGACAGAATTATAACAATTACAATATACTCTAGAGAGAGATATATATATATAGAGAGAGATAGAGAGAGAGAGCAGTCGTCGTGTATGTAGGTTGAGAGACGGATCATAGCAACTAGGCGAGTCATACACAGACTACAAGTAATATGTATGCACACACGCACGCGACCTACACGCTGGAAAAAATTATGTTTAATGAGACTGTATGACTCGTCTCTCACATCTGTTAAAGAAAGGTAAAATATATAAAATATTATTATTACTTCAGTGTCATTCATTTATCATAACCATGCTAATATTCGGTTTACGTAGATCACTAGGAAAAGTAAATTACCAGATTTTGTCAAAGTCCGAAAGAGAATTAAAAGTCAAAGTACGACAGAGTGTTAATAATTTGTATAATTCCAAGGCTCGAACTCAGTCCCCTATCAAAAAATCCTGGGATGGCAGCCATTTTTTAGGCCAGTACATAAACACCATGCTCTTGCATTCCACTTAGGTGACGGTCATTTTGTTTACCTGTCATAAGGTCAAGGTCAAATTCCAATTTTAAAAACCTAAAAAATTTAAAAAAATTATTTCTCCAAAAAATAATAATAATATGACGTAATCCATGATGGTAGTCGTTTCAAGAATTATTCGATAGAGAACTGAGTTCGAACCTTGGGACTATACAAATTATTAACACACTGTCGTACTTTGACTTTTAATTCTCTTTCGGACTTTGACAAAATCTGGTAATTTACTTTTCCTAGTGATCTACGTNCTGTCGTACTTTGACTTTTAATTCTCTTTCGGACTTTGACAAAATCTGGTAATTTACTTTTCCTAGTGATCTACGTAAACCGAATATTAGCATGGTTATGATAAATGAATGACACTGAAGTAATAATAATATTTTATATATTTTACCTTTCTTTAACAGATGTGAGAGACGAGTCATACAGTCTCATTAAACATAATTTTTTCCAGCGTGTAGGTCGCGTGCGTGTGTGCATACATATTACTTGTAGTCTGTGTATGACTCGCCTAGTTGCTATGATCCGTCTCTCAACCTACATACACGACGACTGCTCTCTCTCTCTATCTCTCTCTATATATATATATCTCTCTCTAGAGTATATTGTAATTGTTATAATTCTGTCTGTCTCAGTTGCTATTCAGACTTCATGTCAGGTGAAAAGATGCTGGAGAGAATATGAGTAAACCGAAGTGGAATGGTAGAGTATGATACATGTCTCTGTCAGGGTGCCAGGTAAAAGGTTGTTAGAAGGAATATGAGAAAACCAAGGTGGAATGTCTGTTTTACTAACCAGGATGGTCTGGTCTTGTCTCGTACTATCTAAAGTCTCGTAGAGTATCTGAAACTTGTGCAATATGCGCTGGTTGGTTGGTTGGTTGGTTGGTAATTACTTACAACTTGTTTACTTTAGATTTTAAATATTTTTTGTATCTGTTTGCGATGGTATGAGGTAGTGTTGACCTTATCGTTCTCCATGCTTCATGACTCTTCCATAGTATTTTACTTTAGTCTAATGTTACATATGCTGTTCGTCGCTTGGTTGAATTTGTGTGTCTCTGTAGCATAGCTCGGACGTAGGATGTATGTGAGAAAGATAGTTTTACTATTTATTTTGCTGTACTAGCCAATGCTACAACGACTATTTTTTCAGATGCACAGTGTTGTCTATCAATGTATGATGTGCTGTACAGTGCTCGTCACTTGTACAATATATGTTGGTACGTGATAATAACTATTTTTATTTTATTTTTATGCCTGCTGGTATAAGCGTTTCGAGAGTGTATTTTTTTCTGTCTAACGTAATGTAGTGTTAGTTGCGTGTGCAATATGCAGCGGTCGGTGGGAGTTTATAACTATTTACCTTTACATTTTTAAAAAATATCTAATCATCAATATATATTAGTGACATAGACTCTTGCATGACCACTGGTTTTCATACACTATGTTTAGTANAAAAAAAAATATCTAATCATCAAGATATATTAGTGACATAGACTCTTGCATGACCACTGGTTTTCATACACTATGTTTAGTAGCAAGCAAAGTATAATGTAATGTTACATTAACTTTGGCGATAGATAGTATACACCAATTAACATATTTTAGATTTTTTAAGTTGGTTCGTGTGGACATAAGTTATTTTTCAAGTTGGTGGTCATTCCAGCTGTTTACTAAAGTTCTCGTCGCAATAGTAACACTGATGGACGGAATGCCTGTTGTACTGATCGGAACGGTCTGGTCTTGTCTAGCATCGTTATCTAAAGCATCCTACAGTCGCCGACACTTGTGTAATATGTGCTGGTTGGTGCGTCATTATAACTTGTTTCCTTTACATTTTCTTTTTTTTAAATATCTTTTTTGTATCTGTATGAATATACTATACGCAAAGGTGAGTGTTCTTCATGTAGGAATTCAGTCATATGGTTTGAAGGCTATCGTGGCCCTAGCAGGTGCTGTGTGACCTTGGAGCCTTACATAACACTCACTCGGCTAGTGTTATTCGTTAAACTTGACAAGACCTGCACGGTGCTTGCGTCGTCACCCAACCATCTGAACTGTCTCACATATTCCCCAGTATATGACAACAGTCGCGTTCTACTGCTAGTGATGTACACTGATTGTATTGGGTCATTTTAGTTGGTTTGTAAGGAAGTTATTTGCTTGTCTTTTATACTGCCCAGAACAGTCTTGTATTGTATAGCATCGTTTTTTTTTTTTTTCATTCTATGTTTGGTTGTTAAGTGCTAGCCATGTTAGCGATGACTCGAGCTGTCGTCCTTGTGTAGGACTAATGGTGATCGTTTATATTAATATATACAGGATGATTCTAAAATCATGGGACAAACATTGAGGGGTGGTAGAGCTCACTAAAACAAACTATTATTGTATAGGAATATATGAGCGGAAGTGACGAGTTGAGGCACAAACACAAAAACATAACACATTAACGGAAATTTAAAATGTTCATTAGCAGCATACTTAACGAGTGATTCCGTACAGAAAATGTTAAAACAGTTGCTGGAAATGCATCCACCAACAGTCACGCATGCTTGGCGACCTCTACATATGGCGTGATTGGCTGACAATGGTGGCGTGCGTGAAATACCCGGCGTATTTGAATCTGTTCGCCAATCACTCCACCGACGCTACCAAGCTTGCATTACTGTCGGTGGTAGCAATTTTGAGCAATTATTATAAACATTGTTGTAAAAAGGCATTTAGCGGTGACATTGTAAATAAACAATGTGTTGCATTTCATGTGTTATTTTTTTGTTTGTGCCTCAACGCGTCACTTCCGCCCATATATTCCTATACAATAATTGTTTGTTTTAGTGAGCTCTAACACCCCTCAATGTTTGTCCCATGATTTTAGAATCAGCCTGTATATATATATATATATATATATATATATATATTACAGTCACCATGTCTGTGTGCTACATGTATGTATTACATTTGTATATATCTTGCTTTTTGCATATCTCAGTTTGTTGTAAGTTATCCTTCCTGAATTTTATTTACGTATATGTTTCATATTTACTTGGTTCGGAAATTATAGCTAACTATGCATAGGATATATATATATATATATATATGCATGTTGTCATTTTCGTTGTCGATGGTGAGAGCTTCTGTATGTATTGCTCAAGCANATATATATATATATATATATGCATGTTGTCATTTTCGTTGTCGATGGTGAGAGCTTCTGTATGTATTGCTCAAGCAGCCCATCGATATGGAACAGAGTTCTAGGTACTATACAAAAAAACTTTTAATTATCTTTCAGCCTTTGACAAAAATCTGGTTTTTTTCTCAGTGGTGGAGGTGAACTTAATAGTGCCAAGGGTTAAGGAAATGAATAACACCGAAATCATTTATATACTTTTACCTTTACTTACAGACTTGACATAAAACAAATACATAATCATATTTGATACATGCTCGACATAGTGTTCATTCGAGCGAAATATTTATGCAGATGTAAGCGCTTCATCGGTAGAATATGGTGTAGACTTGGAGGTTACATATTCGTTCTCCTTATCCTGGTTAGTTGTAAATTATTTCTTCGCAGATGGTTTACAATACGCGTCAGCATCTATGTTCTTCTGTGATGAATAGTTTGTGAGATACCTCTGAGCTAGAGTACTTGGTTCGAATCTTCGTTTATTCTGTCTCAACTTCACGTAGCCGTCTTCTTCAGCATCGTGTTTAGGTTTTTGCTTTGCAGAAGCAGTTACTTCATCATCGTCCGTAGAGTATGCATATTTCACATCATCATCATCACCCTCGGACTTGTCGGTCACATTTTCGTGCTCGATGTTCTGGATAGTTGTAACATCCTCGTTTTTTATCTTACGTGTCANGTATGCATATTTCACATCATCATCATCACCCTCGGACTTGTCGGTCACATTTTCGTGCTCGATGTTCTGGATAGTTTCCTCGTTTTTTATCTTACGTGTTAGCAATACATGTTTGTTGTTCACATCGTTGGACGATCCATATGGTTTCCACACTTCATAATAAATGTCTGCAACAGNAGCAATACATGTTTGTTGTTCACATCGTTGGACGATCCATATGGTTTCCACACTTCATAATAAATGTCTGCAACAGACTTATTTCCTTCTTCACACTTGGTTAAGGTTTTGCAGGTAGCCGTGCAAGACATTCTCGATTACATGCCTTCAATCTGCATACATCTATTTGCCACATTGACACCTGCCAAAGCTGAGGTTTGGACGTAGGTGTTGTAATCTGTTCTGTGGCGTGAGGCGCCAACACTTAATACTAGTCCTCAGTGATCGGGCGTAGGAATGCTTCGACACTGTTGTTTAATGGTCCAATTCACTAATGAATGAATACAGGATAATTCATATTTCACAAATCGAGGTTTTATTGTTGCATGAACATGTGAATTGATACATGAACCCTTGAGACAACTCCCTCCCTTTTCTACGTATGCTCCGTACAATTCGCGTCGTAAAAGGGGGGGTGGGGGATCTTCGTCGCACTTGTTGGATGATTCTAAAAGATCCTTCACACTGCGGGATAACTACTAAAGGTCCTTCACACTCGCTGGATGACTGTACTTATCTGGCTTGCTGTGCTGGTAGTTGTTCTTGCAGATGAGGTCCGGTGAGCTGGAACTGCTCTCGTCCTGTCACGGGCGCCTCGGTGACTCGTCTCGACGTCCCTCCTTCTCGGGTCGACGCAGGACTCTGCGTCTGATGGCGGCTGGCTGCCGTTCTCGTCTCCTGCGGAATCACTCCTCCCTCCCGGAATCTCGTCGGCCGACTGCCATGTTTCCTCGGACTCCTCCGGTTTTGTAGGCCCTCATTGCCATATTAAACTGCCCCGGTTTCTCCAGGTAGCCGCGGACCGCCCCCCTGGGTAATCAACCGCGGGCGTGTACTCCAGCTCCATACTTGGGTCCAGCGTCTGCTGTTTTGTTCTGGTTTACCAGTTTCAGCACTCCGTTCTGTCCGTGCGGAAATAATTGAAAGGGGCCTCTCGTTGCGTTCGTCCAAACGCTCTCTCGGTTTTTATTGTGGTCGAAAGCCTGGGACAAAGCACAGCCTGGCGAGGTCATAAATACGTCTCGCCGTTCCTGCCTGCTCGCGGAGTCTGGCGTCTGCCCTTCTATTCTAGCTGGAGGTTTGTTGTTTGTTCGGCGTTGTGGGAATACTTCGGGATCTCCCCCTGGCCGCTGCCTTCGTGTTCTTCCTGCTGTCACCTGATTCCACACCGTGACGCTATTCTCCCGCATGTCCGCCTTCCCATGCAAATGGTCGTCTTGTAGGGCCGATCTGGCGCCGTTCCCTTCGTCACGGCTGCCAGGCCCTAAATCCTGATTGATGTCGTTCGCCTGCGAGCTTCGTTAGAGCGTGGTACGGACGAATAAAATATAGGGACGCTGTGGGCGTCAACATGGCGTAAGTAAATTTGTTCTCAACTGTATCTGATGTATCTTATATAATGTCCAACCGNACGCTGTGGGCGTCAACATGGCGTAAGTAAATTTGTTCTCAACTGTATCTGATGTATCTTATATAATGTCCAACCAGAACCTTTTTCCCATATATTCTTCTTCCTCGTGACAAATGTTCTGTATACTAGCTTTAACACTATCTTCAATTTCGTGTGTGTTATACAGAGGCACATTCGAGGTATTGAAGGCTCTTTCGCTATATTCATATTNACGCTGTGGGCGTCAACATGGCGTAAGTAAATTTGTTCTCAACTGTATCTGATGTATCTTATATAATGTCCAACCGGAACCTTTTTCCCATATATTCTTCTTCCTCGTGACAAATGTTCTGTATACTAGCTTTTACACTATCTTCAATTTCGTGTGTGTTATACAGAGGCACATTCGAGGTATTGAAGGCTCTTTCGCTATATTCATATTCACGTAGTTCTAATTTGGTATATTTACAGTCCAACCATATATTATATTTTACTGCACCTTCTTTTTCCATCTCGCATGTAAGTTGATCTATAATATTCTGTTTCATATGCTTAAGATATGTACAAATATCGTCCACCATACCTGATGAATAAGATGCGACATACGTCTTCATAAGACCTCGGAATGCAGATTCTTTCAGTATGAATCCATTCTCATTTGGTAATTTTCCAACAGATACGGATGTAGGTGCTTTATATGTACACATTTTGGTATGGTTGTAATACGACTTGCATCACAGTTTTACCTGATGGTCGTGTATTTCGAGTCGCATGCTGCCTGGAACACCTGTTACTTCATAACATGAGAATTCATGACCAAACTTATAGCAACAAGTAGTATAGTAAGCCCATTGCATCTTCTTCAAACATTTTCCAGATTTCTCGTGTTGACGAGCACTGCAACTTTTACTAAAGGTCTTGCTGCAGAAGTGACATGAATATCTTGATGCCTGTGGTGAACTGTTCATGTCCAGGTCGGATGTTGATGGTGACAGCGTACCGGTATCCAATGCAGCAGGTGTCTGCCCTTGAAATGTGGTTTCGGATGTATGCAATACACTACGTCTCTTAGCTGGCATAGGAGAGAGTCCCTCACACGTTGCAAGATGTCTTTTTAAGTTATTGCGCCGTCCAAATTGAGACTTGCACTGTTCACATGTTAAGGTTCATGTTCATAGAACAAGCAGTTTCATGTCACCGGGCATGGCAGCTGCTAGTAAATAACTTCTTACAGAAACAGCACAAATGACTTTCTGACATATTTTCCATCTTCGGTCGAGACGATGTCCACTCTTCAAAATTCGAATAACAACTAACGCGATTCCATAATTTTCAAATGTATACATATATTCAGCTAGTTAACGTCTCTCCACCACTACACGCCATTTTACATCTCTTCTGTCGACGTGCGGTGCTACTTTTACTAAAAAATTTACCGCAATAGCGACAATGTTTCCTACGCATTGGTGAAGGATTGTGCTCATTGTTCACATGAAGGTCAGAAGTTGGTGATGAAGGTGTATCAATACTTTGTACAGCAGACATCTGATCGTGACAATTTTGTAACGTTGACACTGCACTGTGTTGCTTAGCATGTAGAGGGTCTTTGCACTTTTTCATATGTATGTTTAAACTGTCTATACGAATGAACATACCTTGGTATATATTACATTGATAGCTTGTGCGAGATGGATTCAGCTTACATTTATGCTTTATATGTGACTTTGCATTGCAGGCATATGAAAATGTACTGTTACAGTAGTGGCATGAATGTCTAGGAGATGTGACTGTTCCAGCCATTGTTTTCATAGTAGGGTAGTTTGCCTTTAATGATGTTGAAGGTTCGAATTTTTCTTTCGCGGATATCTTCTCATCAAAAGTTTGCTTTATTCTCAGCAAATCCTGATTGACCTGTGCAGGAAGGAGATCTTTGCATGTTGCGCTATGCCTTTTTAAGCTATCGCGTCTTCGAAAATATGATTTGCACTTTTCACATAATAAGATATAGAATTTTATATTTTGTTGTCAGCCAGTCTCGTGTCGACGAGCATTGCAACTTTAAAAAAAAGTTTTCTTACAGTAGTAACACAAATAACTTTCCCGGTTATTTTCCATCGTAGAAAAACAGCACTGTTCACTCTTCGAATCTGAATAGCAACTGAGACAGTCAGTGTATACTACAACCATAACTGTCACCTTGGATGATGACGTGTGTCCTTGACCTTAACCAGACCTTTGGAAGATGATATGTTGAATTTATGTTTACGGATTGCATATATTTTTATATGTGTTTTGCAACGTCGTGTAGTAGTGATGTTTCTCTTGCATGACTAATTGTTCGCGAGCCTCACATAACATGTTAGACCCCTTTATCCGTGTGTGTGTGTGTGTGTGGTAGTGTTTCTTATGATAGGCTGACAGCTTGGTCAGTGAAGCTTCGTCAGTGAAGCTTTCGAGGTTCTCACGTAACATGCTAGGTATATTTATCCTTGTGTGCTGCAGTGTTCTCGTTGACGCGAATGATACCTATGTTATGAGTAGGTGATGACTATGTTACGATTTTTGGTAGGTTTATCTTAAATGGCTCGGAAATTATAATCTACTATGCTTATAGGTAAGCTCAGGACGCAAATGTCCATGTCGTCATTTTTTTTATTGTTATGGGTGATAGTTATGTTATGAATTTGATAGCAGTATCGTCAACAGGTCGGAAATTACGACCAACTATGCTTATAAGTACGCCCTAGTGTATAAATTGCTCTGTGATAATTTTCGTTGTCGGGCCGGGGG
>NQII01000893.1:176078-265422 GCA_002778355.1 Clitarchus hookeri
GGATGCATATGTTACAAATTTTTCGCCTATATCTTAAACAGTTCGGGAATTACGGTCAACTATGCTTATAGGGCACAAATGATTCTGTGATAATAATTTTTTGCATTGTCGAGGGTGTGCTGTGTATCGGAACCTGCTATGCTTATTCGCTGTGAGAAGTTATATTATATGAGGGTAATGAATATGAACATTCTTCAGCCATGATGAATTATACTATCTTTTCAATGTTGATATCCTTAGCCTTGCGCAGCCAATCAGAGATGAGAGCCTCTCGCAGCATGTTAGGTAAAATACTTCAATCTCCCATTGCAGAAAAAAAGGAGTCATATAATGAAGGGCCATTGCAGCATATGTATAAACGAATTTATCGGGGGAGTCGTCGAAGCCCCGCACCGCTTGGCTGTGGCAAACAATTAATACTACTTTAAATAGTTTACCTATTTCCGAAACTCTTCGCTGGCTGGGGTGTGCGTAAAACACCTATCTAAGCATTTATCAGCCAGTATCTCGGTAAGCGTCTTGGGAGCAAGACCGATAACGGATGGGTCTGCTGTACGTGTGTGTATGGAAGCGTGTACATGCATTTTGTGTTCTGACGCCGTGAACGTATAGCATATGTGAAACATATTTCTCGGGAGGAGTCGCGCAGTGCCTGGCTGTTGCAAGAACTAATAATCGTACTAGTTTACATGTTTTTCCGAAACTCGTGTCGGACTGGGGGCTATGGTGTGTAAAACGTATTTCTCGACGAGTCGTTGGCGTTGCGCACAGCATGGCTGTAGCGGATTATTAATAATCATACTACTTTACATATGTTCAGAAACTCGCGTCGGGCTTGATGTATCAAAAGGAAAAAATAATATTACTTTAAATATATATATATATATATATATATATATATATATATATATATAATTTCCATCGCTAACGTCGTGCTGTAAATAAAAACCTATTTATCTCGGCGAGTCTGTGGGCTCGCGTCATGGCAGGGGCCCTGGGGCTGTAATGGAAATATTTATTATTTAAACACGTTTTTAAAATTACTTTTCCTCTTTGTGTGTTGGCGCGTTTGTACGTAACCGCAATTTCTCTCTCGAGGACGCTGGCCAGGGGGCTGCAGCTATAATGGAATACCCATCTGTGTGGTTATGCAATGCAGATGGTAAGTGGGAGGACAATGCTGCATCAAGCATGTGCATGACTTCTTTTTGCATACTGACTGACCGTACAGCATTTTTTTCTCGCACATACACCACTTGGCTACGATTAATATTCATCCTAAATCTTTAAATATATATTTCCATCGCTCACGTCGGGGGAGTGACGGTAAAAACATTTAACGTATTTTATCTCGACGAGACGGGGGCTATAACGCTATATGAACGATTATTATTGTTTAAACATACAAGTTTTTTTATACTACTACTACTACTTCTCCTGCGTAGTCCAAGCTTATATGTGTTTTCGAAACCGACATTTCTCTAGGACTCTGGTCAGAGCCATCGGCTATAACAGAATATAAAATATTATTTAAACATGTTTTTGAAATACTTCTCGCATTACTCAAGTCTATATGTGTTGTCGCATGTAGGATGGACTTAAATAACAATCGAATTTGGGAATACTCTGAGATAACCATCCTGGTTTGGAACGCAAGCACATTATTATCTGGCAGAAAGGACTTCAATGAGAATCGAATTTGGGAAGACTCTGAGATAACCCTTCCAGCTTGGCATGCAAGAGCATGATCATCTAGTAGGAAGGACTTAAATTATAATCGAAGTTGGGAAGGCTCTCAGATAACCCTCCCAGCTTGGAATGCAGGCATGTGGTGTATATCATCTAGTAGGAAGGACATAAATGATAATTTATTTTGGGAAGACTCTGAGATAACCATCCCCATCTTGGCATGCATGAGCATGAAGTACATCATCTCATAGGAAGCTATTAAATTATAATCTATTTTGGGAAGACACTGAGATAACCCTCCTGGCTTGTAATGCAAGAGCATACTGTATATCCTCTCGTAGGAAGGACTTAAATGATACTCTATTTTGGGAAGACTCTTAGATGACCCTCCTGGTTTGGCATGCAAGAGCATTTTTTTAAATCCATGAGAGCGTGAAATTTAACATGCCATCTATCCATTGCATCACTGCAGCACCCCATTGAAATGGAATGCGAGAGCGTGAAGTTTAACATATCATCTATCCATTGCATCACTGCAGCACCCTGTCGAAATTGAATGCGAGAGCATGAAGTTTACCACATCATCTATCCGTTGTGTCACTGCAGCACCCCATCGAAATGGAATGCGAGAGCATGAAGTTTAACATGTCATCTATCCATTGCATCACTGTAGCACCCCGTCGAAATGGGATGCGAGAGCGTGAAGTTTAACATCTCATCCATCCGTTGCATCACTGCGGCACCCCGTCGAAATGGAAAGCGAAGCGTGAAGTTTAACATGTCATCTATCCATTGCATCACTGTGGCACACTGTCGAAATGGAATGCGAGAGCATGAAGTTTAATGTGTCATCTATCCATTGCATCACTGTGGCACCCCATCGAAATGGAATGCGAGAGCGTGAATTTTAACTTGTCATCTATCCATTGCATCACTGTAGCACCCCGTTGAAATGGAATGCGAGAACATGAAGTTTAACATGTCATCTATCTGTTGCAGCACTGTGGTACCTTGTCGAAATGGAATGCAAGATCGTGAAGTTTAACACTTCATTTATCCGTTGCGTCACTGCGGCACCCTGTCGAAATGGAATGCGAGAGCATGAAGTTTAAAATGCCATCTATCCGTTGTGTCACTGTGGCACCCCGTCGATTTTGAAATTGGGAAGACTCTGAGATAACCCTCTCGGCTTGGAATGCAAGAGCATGATGTAATAATGCTTTAAATATATTTTCGTAAAATCCCTCAATCCCTCATTGCTCAAAAAGGAGTCACTAAGCCATATTGTGGAGTCATTAAAATTTTTTTTTTTAATTTTGGGAAATTTTTAGGGAAAAGGAAAATTTTAACGTTTTATGGGTGAAAAAAGAGATATTTCGAGGGGAAAATATGGAAAACACGTCATATAAGTGGAATGCAAGAGCATGCTGTTGCCGTTTTCATAACAAGGTTTGGTGGCTCCCTGGCTCCCTTTCACGAAGCTGTCTTCGAATGCCCTATTTATAACTACTATAGCAGGAATTTCTATTTGCTTAAGAGCAAGTATTAGTTTGAAATGAATCGGAATAGATAACATTAAAAACATGGAAATTATTTTGTTGCAGTCACGTATTGTGGATTGTGCGTTCATTCTTTTCGATAGTATTTTATACGGAACATATTTGATGTAAGGAATAAAAAACCNCTGTTGCCGTTTTCATAACAAGGTTTGGTGGCTCCCTGGCTCCCTTTCACGAAGCTGTCTTCGAATGCCCTATTTCTAACTACTATAGCAGGAATTTCTATTTGCTTAAGAGCAAGTATTAGTTTGAAATGAATCGGAATAGATAACATTAAAAACATGGAAATTATTTTGTTGCAGTCGCGTATTGTGGATTGTGCGTTCATTCTTTTCGATAGTATTTTATACGGAACATATTTGATGTAAGGAATAAAAAACCNCGTATTGTGGATTGTGCGTTCATTCTTTTCGATAGTATTTTATACGGAACATATTTGATGTAAGGAATAAAAAACCTATAGCTTGATTAGATGCGCGGTTCACCGATAAATAAAGTTTCATAAAGCTAAAAAATTTGATAATATTTCATGGTCAGCCGTTGTTCTAAAAGTTTGCGCGTACTTACTTTAGCTGAAAATTGGACTAGTTTAATGACCCGGTTAGTGAAAGACGTAAAAAGGTTTCTTTGTATAACTATGCTTTGATTAAACACTGTGTATACGATATTCACGGTAAAATGAGCACTTTTTGAAAGGCCTGCCTAAGAGGCACGTTGCGTATTCACGTTGCGTATTCTTCCGCCAGATGTAAAATTAACATTGCCATGGGCCTCATCACTTTATTCATGCGTCGGTCAAGTGAAACTGTGAAATCATTAGAAAAGTTAATATTTTGCAAATCTGCTAGTTATACACTTCGGTGCATTAAAAAGAAAACAGGAAGCGGAAGAAATAATTTAAGTCATCACAAATGGTTACCTAACACTTTATTTTCGATGTTAAGATATGGAACTACTTTCCCTCCATCGTTACCAACTTTACTGGGCGCATTGCACTTAGTGCGCCCGTTAAAATCTATGCAGGTAGGAGCATTACATTTTTTCTAATGTTGATTTCAAAAGTGCTCGCTTTATCGCGAACAGCCTTTAGAAATCTGTCTGAGACATAGCCAGCTCTCACCGGTACAGTTACTGAGATTAGAGGTACGGTCATAAAAGGGTCGGAAGCCTGTTATTTTTTTTCCTCTCAACAATTAATCTTATTGATTACCAGTCAGCAAGACGGGGGCGCTGTTGGCATCGGCGGGTTCTAATTGAGCCGGCGTCACCACAAAGAAGGCGACTTAATTAACCAAATGTGAACTAACGACGCTCGCGTGCCTGTTTTCTTCCTCAGAAGCGTCGTGACCGACTATGCCAAGCCACTGATAACTCAGACAATTTTATTATCATTGATCGACCGCCATTTGAAACGTACGCCGTTCGCACTTTACCTGCGTAAACTGTGAGAACGATTTTTCACCTGAGGTTTAAAATATTGGAAAGATTTCTTGGGAATCTACAGAGAAAAAAAAAAGGCAAATTAAGTGCGAGTTTTGTGACGATGCTAACGATAATGATAATTCGAACTATTTATCTGCATGAAAAATATCAATCGTTATCAAAATTAAAATACTTTCCTTCTTCATTTGCGTTCGCTGTGTGAGATAAAGCCATAGTTGAATCTTGATTGTCAAATGTGAAAACTGTAGATGTTCTCTTTTAAATGACTTCACGCGAGCACGAACTTACTATTTGGCCCATTGCAAAATGAAGAATGGTATTTATTCCATTTTCGTC
The DNA here is from genome assembly GCA_002778355.1 of Clitarchus hookeri. Lineage (NCBI taxonomy): Eukaryota > Metazoa > Arthropoda > Insecta > Phasmatodea > Phasmatidae > Clitarchus > Clitarchus hookeri. The sequence continues at coordinate 181,106 of NQII01000893.1, forward strand.
CTGTGTTTTTTTTTCGAGGAGTTACTGGAGATTGAGAACGTTAGCGTGTAGGTATGTATGTATACAGGGTTATTTCATGTGTTATTGTTGTTTTTGTGCCTCAACGTGTCACTCCCGCCCATATATTCCTATACAATAATTGTTTGTTTTAGTGAGCTCTACCACCCCTCAATGTTTGTCCTATGATTTTAGAATCATCCTGTATATAAAAACCGTGGCTACTTTGCAACTCTAAGGGTAACATTGCACCACTGAAAATGTTTTTTTGGGGCTATTTGGTAAAGGAACAGCGAACATTACAGTGGGTACGGTATGTAAGTTAATTGTGANGGGGGGGGGGGGAGATGATAATGCCAGGCAATTGTCATTATCATTACATTTTTTCCCCTGGCTCATGTAAGAAAAATATTTCCATGCCAGGAAATGTGATTTCCATCCGGAAAAGTAATAATGTATGAATGATAAGACGAACCATTTCCACGTACACATAATAGCAATGAAGTTTGGTGCCTACTTTAGATGGGAAGTACTGGCTGGAAAACACATGAGATCACAGATGAGTAAGATATACAGTCTGTCAAAGCCTATGTTTTCGGTATTGTAGCGATAAATATCGTGTCTCCCTAGGTGTCACCAGGCACAGATTTGAGACATATAACACTTCAGTTTGTTTATAACCTATAAGCTAGTACATATTGCCGCCACCAGGAAAACGCGAATCTCCAAAAGGCTCAAGTTCACTAAAAATGTCCTCCCCCCCCCTTCCCCAGGAAAAAGTTTAATTCAAACCACGCGGGTAGATTAAATTCGCGGTTAAAAATACCTGGCCACGGTTTGCTATTGATTTACAGACACATCAAAATAAACTTTATGTGTGGTGAAAAATATAACCCTGCAGGAGCAAAGTTACCCCCCAGTCAACGATATACACAGTATACAAATATACTACAATATATATAATGTATGTGCAGTATAGTATACATCTATCATATATAAATCGTCTCTATGTGACATTTATATGTGTTTTATGAGACTGCTGTAATTACGCACAAGCCGGTATTTGGTTCTGAGAATCCGGGTTTAGTACTCGGATGACTGGTGTTAAAGAGTAAGTTGAGCTGAATCAATTAAGTCATCATACACTATAGTAAGGAGGAATGATATAAAAAACCACAATTTGTGTTGTTAAATGACGCACGTACCAATAAAAGTTTGTTTTAAAACAATACTTAGATTAATCGTGCAAACTTTTAGACGTATTCCAGAAATTTCATATTTCAAGTAGCGTGAACTTCTTAATCAATATACAAACGCAATGTGCACGTTTATGTTTACAAATATAGTGAAAAACAATTTACCAGGTTTTCTAACTAATGCGAGGTGTTCGTTGCGTCGACATGTCCCCTCACCGGTGCAGATTTTCGCGGCATCCGGAACAGTGCAGACAAGCTCGTGGGTGCGAAGTGTGGCATGGCTGTCCTGCACAGGTGACACGTGTGCTGGTGCGTGCGTGCGTGCGTGTCCCCTCGCCACTTGTTGGGCAGGACCCTCACTCCACGACACACACACGCAGGCTCTGCGGCCTTGCGACTAATCGATACGCGAAGCAGTGAGGGGTGCCACATCAATCACTACAGCCCCGGGCACTCTATTACTCGTACCCCCTCCCCCCATTTCCGTGGCACCCCTCTCGATCTCTTTCCCCCTCCCCTTCTCCGTTTGCTTCCAGCCCTCTCGACGTGCCCTTCATAACCTCATGTTTCCAATGATCGAGGTACGTGGGTTTATTAGCAGCACAGCACGCAATAATACTGCGCAGAAAAATCTAAAAAACAAAACAAAAAACATAGAACTCAACATGATGCGTGCGGTTAAAACAATTGATAGCACGAAATATGAATTTTTTAAATTTTAATGTTTTTGATCTGATAACCTTTACTGTAAACTTTTATCAGACTTGCCCAGCTGACACTCCTATTTCAGTCGAAGTCAGTAGCAAATGGTTTTACCTTCATCCTCCTTGAAAACGTAGGCAGGTACTGTGGCACGCCAACTATTTTTTTGCCTTTTATTTATTNGGTTTTACCTTCATCCTCCTTGAAAACGTAGGCAGGTACTGTGGCACGCCAACTATTTTTTTGCCTTTTATTTATGTTCACATTTGGGTACTCCAAACAAAAATATTACGGAATTTACGTAGCTCAGTATTTCTATAATATACAATTAAATAATCTTATTGCTGATGAAAACGGGCCAATCTATTATACGTGGTCCAGCAATGGTTAACCAACCATTCGAAAAATAATTTTATGTAAGTAATCTCACTTACATAAGATAACAGTCTAAAATTAAAATTATTTTTATATAAATTTGTATAAATATTGTGGTCCAGTAAACNGGTTTTACCTTCATCCTCCTTGAAAACGTAGGCAGGTACTGTGGCACGCCAACTATTTTTTTGCCTTTTATTTATTTTCACATTTGGGTACTCCAAACAAAAATATTACGGAATTTACGTAGCTCAGTATTTCTATAATATACAATTAAATAATCTTATTGCTGATGAAAACGGGCCAATCTATTATACGTGATCCAGCAATGGTTAACCAACCATTAGAAAAATAATTTTATGTAAGTAATATCACTTACATAAGATAACAGTCTAAAATTAAAATTATTTTTATATAAATTTGTATAAATATTGTGGTCCAGTAAACNTCACTTACATAAGATAACAGTCTAAAATTAAAATTATTTTTATATAAATTTGTATAAATATTGTGGTCCAGTAAACGATTTCAACATATCGTTTTATTATATTAGAAATGTTGTGTAGAACTTAACTCTTAGAGGTAAAAAAAATCGAAAGTCGAAGGCACATTATTTCAGGAAGATTTGACGTACCATGCCTTATTTTTGCAAACTGCCTATGTTTGGGGTATTTACGTGAAAACTGAAACCCGTTATTGGCATCACTTTACCATAGAACCGCACAAAGATAATACTTCTGACATTCTTTTTTATTTTTGCAGAATTTGGTGTTTAAGTATTTGGAATTGACCTATAAAATTACAATTTAAATAATAACAAAAAAACGTCACAGTAGTTGAGTTCTGCAAAAATATCGAAGAGATATTCCACTAAGAGTAGAATTAGGCCTATTGAAGTAACACAATTTAAATAGTACGATATCATGTTCATTGCATAAAAATTCTTAAGTTTGAATTATTTATTGCAGAAGCCAAGTTGTATAATCCAAACTACTGAGAACGGAGTTGTTTAGCATTAAGGGACTGAGCACTGGCGGACATAAATCCATAGATGCAGCATTGCTGGGCTTGTCTCAACAAATATTCTGCATTTGTGAATTAAGCTTCCCTCTCCCTAGTCTCTAGTTTGTTGTGGGGCCGCGGCTGTGCAACAGCTAGATAGCTCATCTCCCACAAAGGCGAACCGGGTTCGATTCCCGACGGGTTCGCCCCCCGGACTTTCACACGTGAGAATCGTGCTGGACGATGCCGCGGGATTATCCGGGAATCTCCCATTTCTTGTGTCCTTGCATTCCGGCGCTGCTCTATATTCACCTCACGTCGCCCTCATTGGCTCCCAGGACCCCGATGTTAAGAGCCGCCCAAAACTCTCCACTCTAGTTAGTTTACTGACTGCTGAACGTCTCACTGATGAAATTATTAAACACATCATGATACACTCTCAATGTTTTATATGTGCCTATACTAAACTTCAGCGTCATGGCAGTGTTTCCCATGCTGTAGCCGAGAAATAAAACTGCAAAAAATTATAACGTACATGGCGAAATATTTTCTTGAAGTCTGTTCTAAGGTTTCAAATCCCTGTTGCAATGAAGAATATTTTGGACAGNGTACATGGCGAAATATTTTCTTGAAGTCTGTTCTAAGGTTTCAAATCCCTGTTGCAATGAAGAATATTTTGGACAGCCATGCAGTGACGTTTTTAAGGCAGGCGAAATCCATTTGAAAAAAGTTATAGCGTAATTAAAATAGAGTAATTTACCGAGAAAATTTTTTTACCTGTTAAACTTGTACCAGGTGTTTTTCCACGCTTTTCTCATACGAGTACAGTAAATAATTTGATAAGATGAAACAAAAATTTGCTGCATTTCTTAAAGAAGATAAATTGAACATTTAACAGCTTACTTTCTAGTTCATGGTTTTATGATCCTACATATACCTGAATTCACTGTTTCTGAGAATGTTGCTAAACTAGTTAGACTACTTTTCAAAAAATAAGGCATTCCTTCAAAATTCGGAAAAGAAGAGGCTATGGGATTTCAGAGGGAACTGAGAAAGAAATGGTTGATTTTCATGATAACAAAACAAGTAGAACATACCCTGCCAAAACGAAAGAACGTTTAGCACTCTAAATATATAATTAAAAAGTTCAGAAGCAGAATTATTTCATGCTGATTATTTTATCTGTATTGATTAAACTGAACCATTAATTTGTAAATTCTCAATCGCAACACTTTGTTGTAAACCGCCAACCTCCACCCCCCCCCGCACTAAGATAATTAAATTATAATAAAATAAAAACCAGTTAGTGTAGGTAGACTGTTGTAAAAAAATTATGCGAGTGACATAAAAATAATTGCATATAAGGAATCCAATACGTTATTGCAAGCAAATATGACACAAGTTCATCAAAAAGTAACAAACAAGACGAACAATGAGGATGGTGTATGTATAAAGTCGCATAATGAATTGGACGTAACAACGAAGACAACTTAGACGAACACGGTGGCTAAAACAGACGTAGACATAGACGCCACGAGGACAACTCAGACATAGACGCCACGAGGACAACTCAGACATAGACGCCACGAGGACAACTCAGACATAGACGCCACGAGGACAACTCAGACATAGACGCCACGAGGACAACTCAGACATAGACGCCACGAGGACAACTCAGACATAGACGCCACGAGGACAACTCAGACATAGACGCCACGAGGACAACTCAGACATAGACGCCACGAGGACAACTCAGACATAGACGCCACGAGGACAACTCAGACATAGACGCCACGAGGACAACTCAGACATAGACGCCACGAGGACAACTCAGACATAGACGCCACGAGGACAACTCAGACATAGACGCCACGAGGACAACTCAGACATAGACGCCACGAGGACAACTCAGACATAGACGCCACGAGGACAACTCAGACATAGACGCCACGAGGACAACTCAGACATAGACGCCACGAGGACAACTCAGACATAGACGCCACGAGGACAACTCAGACATAGACGCCACGAGGACAACTCAGACATAGACGCCACGAGGACAACTCAGACATAGACGCCACGAGGACAACTCAGACATAGACGCCACGAGGACAACTCAGACATAGACGCCACGAGGACAACTCAGACATAGACGCCACGAGGACAACTCAGACATAGACGCCACGAGGACAACTCAGACATAGACGCCACGAGGACAACTCAGACATAGACGCCACGAGGACAACTCAGACGCAGGCGACACAAAGACAACAGGCATCCTTCGACAACATGACCGTCGATCTGTTGCCGTCAGAGGAAGCCTCATCTGCGTGCTCTTCGTTGCATCGTCGAGGTTTTCCTTTTTCGCGATGTTCGGTACACGCCATCCTCATTGTGTGTCTTGTTCGTTACTCACTAATTCTGGCTTTTTCGTATCGTTTTTCCTATTGATAACAGACTAGATTCCTTCTATGTAATTATTTTTATGTTACTCGCATATATGTTAACAATAAAAAGCCTAGCTCGTTATTTATTTTTTTCTTATTTTTGTGTCTAATGGGTTTTTGCGACATACAATAAAATGTTGCAGTGGCGTATGTCTCATTTTATCGCGTACATCCACTGCAAGAGTCATTCAAATATCACAACTGATCTATACGTTTTGTCAAAAGAGAAATATCCCATTTAAAAAAGGGGAAAAAATCAAATTTTTTTAATTAAAGACTAAATGTCATAATTCAGAAGGAAGTGTCGGAACTTACACAATTGATTTAGTTTGCATCGCAAAAATATAAGGCCCACTATTGCAAGGACTAAACTACATAAAGATTTTAAATATCGGTACGCAAGTGACAAATGTGTGCGCGATTCAACTAACTACAATTGCACTATGAACACGTGTAGTGAATCACAAAAAAAAAAAAAAAAAAAAAAAAAAAAAAAAAAAAAANAAAAAAAAAAAAAAAAAAAAAAAAAAAAAAACTTTCCAACTTACTTCGAGAATTAAAATATATCCATATTTACGACGTTGCAGCTAAGTAGTGCGAAAACCGTAAGAACTTTGTCAACATTTGTTGCCATAAAAAGGATAACAGGTATTCCGTGGAGTGGAAAATTCATCCTTTTTCACATGGAAAAATACATATGATGGCACTGGAAGAATTGCCAAGAGAGATTGCAAGGGCTCGTTTGCAGAGAATCGTGCATTACCAAATTATAATATTTGAGACTGTGCGCCTTTGTCATTTTAGTAATAAAAAAAAAAAAGACTCAGCGATGTACCAAAACTGATTTTATGTAATTCAATATTTTTTTCTCATCATTGTTCAAAGAAATTGGTAATAATAAATGTTATCTGAATTTAAGATATGTTTTGAAGAAGACAAGTGCATACTTTTAAAGCCTGTTATGTCATAAAATTTGAATCTGTTAATAATTTGTCACCTTTTTGAATACGTGTCTGTAAACTTAAAACATTTCTGAGTTAAATTTTTAAAATTAAGTTCGTATTCTTTTGCAGATGCAGATGCAGATGTAAATTGGTATAACTCAATTTGTTCTTATTACTATAAAAAATAGTATGTAGATATACACATAATGTATTGCTTTCCGTATTTAATTTACAGTACCTGTGAATTTGTGTTAATATTCCTAAACAAAAGAATACTTTTCAGTAAAGGAGAGCAGATAGGTGTAAATATTATGTCAGCCATATTTTTTAATACATACTTCTTAATTCGTAATAACTTAATATTAATTTATTTACCAAATTGGCCTGTATTTAAATTTTAAACATACCCGGAGTATTAACTATGTGTATCCGTGTTAAATACACAGTCGAATCACATTATTATAACCACCTGCTAGAAGTGCCATCTGCAGCGCGTAGCTTGTAACGTGTAAAACGTTAAATCGTTAAATGTAATGTAATAAAACGTAACAACGACGTAATCGTACACACTGCACACACCAGTATACAACAATGTGAGACACTAAAACGTAATGCAAAGTAATAATAAACTGAGGGAGGAAGGGATTCTGTACACCTCNTATACAACAATGTGAGACACTAAAACGTAATGCAAAGTAATAATAAACTGAGGGAGGAAGGGATTCTGTACACCTCTGTGTATATGAGGATGACGTTGCGATAGCTGTAATAATTTTTACGAATTTTTTTGGTAGAATGCCGAACCTAGCTGCGCAGTCACAATCGTTCAAACTGAGTACTGAATTGGTGTGCTTATTGAAAATCAGAATTATTACCCNAACCTAGCTGCGCAGTCACAATCGTTCAAACTGAGTACTGAATTTGTGTGCTTATTGAAAATCAGAATTATTACCCCTTTTACTCCTTAATAACACAAAACAGTGTGGGAACTGGAAATTAGAATCCCCTTAGTCACGATTGAAGGCAGTCTGACGAGTTTCTTTTGCCCAGCCCCGTCCAGACTGTAAGTAGGAATACACACACACTTGATCTTGCCAATCTGAAGTAACGTGTACCACTTGTACACCCAGCAACACAGCAGTTTAGTAGCAAAAATACTTGGGGACAGAATGAACACATGCACAAACAGGAACACTAGGAGAAAAGTTTGCTACTACTACGAAATTACAACAATAGGCGACTGTGTTTGAAAAATATTTGGAGGTTTAATTGAGCTCTTAATAACTTGACTTTTCCCAGAAAAACAAAATAATTCATCCAGATGGCAATAGAAATTAACAGATTATCTGTGGCTCCGAAAATAGTAACCATATAATTGAAATATTTCTAGTGGCCTTTGAAACACTAGTGCCCTCTTAATGGTTAAAATTAAAATCCTTGAAAGCGTTCAGAAATAACGCCAAAATTCTTAATATTCCTTCAAAAATAATTGCTTTAATTAAAAAGTTTGCAATTAGCTAGCGGCAGAGGAAGGGCTCAGTTCAGGTAATAAAATGCCGGAAAAGTCGGGTACGTACGAAAAACATGGTGGCGTGAAAAATGCTCTAGAAGGTCGTATTAACGATGTTAGGTGAAAAACTTTATTTGGGATTTCTTAGTTGGAATTAGTGTTCAATTAGTGCAGAATTCCGATGATCTTGAAGTTCCAGACGATCAGGTATGCCGACGGGTCATCTCTCCGGATGCGCAGCAGCCCTAAGTGACGTCTTCCCNCTTGAAGTTCCAGACGATCAGGTATGCCGACGGGTCATCTCTCCGGATGCGCAGCAGCCCTAAGTGACGTCTTCCCTATATGTAATCACACGGCTTACGGGGCTAAAATACAGTTCGATGGCACCTTAACTGACGTCTCACGAGTTCTAGCTAACCTCTCTGAAAGATACGCGTACAGGCCTANATACAGTTCGATGGCACCTTAACTGACGTCTCACGAGTTCTAGCTAACCTCTCTGAAAGATACGCGTACAGGCCTACTTATTGCTTTTAACACCTCACGTCTTCGCCTCTGGTAGACGGCCTGTACTTTTAGGGGTGCGAACTCGCACTTCCCTATTAAAAATCTAGATTTAACACCTCGTGCACAGCTCACCCGAGCTGGCTGCCTGACGTCGCGTAACAAGATGTCCGTCTTCTTCGTTGAAAACTTAACTTAATAATGTTCTTTAAACACTGGCCAATCACGAGGGTTACAATTTAAATTAATTTTAACTGCCACTTAAAACTGCCCCAACTGTTCAAAATGGCTAGACTCATACGACCTTGTAATTGCATGCATATAATATAAAAATAGAAATACATAAATATGCGGCCAAAATAACAATACTGTAAAAAATATAACAAATATTATGAACTCTGTTTCAAAATAAATAAATTAATCATGCCACAAAATAAAATAAATTAAGTGAAGAATAATATTGAGCTTGTTAAACATAAAAATTACGTGTTAATTAATAATTATTCATTACTATGACTCAAAATGCGTGTGTTACATACAGAACCGCCGAAATTCTGATGCGGTATGACTTTCACAACGTCGCTGAATTTCCAACAAACACTGTGACACACGCACTTAGTTTTCCAGGAAAGCTTCTGTTTAAGTACTCCTTTTTAAGGGTTTACTCTCCAACAAACAGAATAATTGCAAATCAATATGTATATACAAATATTAGCACATCCTGGAACATAGCATTTTACAAATGGCACAAAAATATAATTTAATTATTATTTACAAATGAAGCATTTGTTACGTTAGGCAACAATGCCTTTTCGGAGCTGTCGTTGGAAGGTGACGCGGGCCTCCACGTGCAGTGCAGCTGTCTTCGGCTTTAGTCGGGGCGGCTCGGCTGATCTCGCGTCCTTGCTCGAGCCTCGCCTGCGGCAGTATAATCCATTCACGAGATCTTCGATACTTTTGAAAAAAACCTTTGAAAAATCACTCTAGGAGTTACATGTTCAATTGGTTATAAAAAAATTGTATATGGAAAAAGGTTTTGTCTTGCTTTTAGCACTGAAGCACTATATAAATTGGTTGTTTTAATTTTTAAGTATATTTTTTCAATAAATTATAATAATTTGTTAAAAGTCCGTACGAATTAACAACGGATTTTGAAGGGACATGTTAGTTATAGCTGAAAAGAAATAGTTCGTAGGCTAAATATTAATATGTATAAATTTAATGCCGTAATTGTAAAGTTAATATTGCTAAACTATATATTTACATTTTTTATTAGCACTCATGGGTAAAGATTTCACTGTTATTAATTGAAATTAAATACATTTCAGTGTCTGTCCAGCGGACTCACACACTCCATCTTGTCCGTTTGGGCACGTTTTTTTTCAGAAGTATAACCACGCCATATTGGATATTGGAGACGCTGAATTGTGGTTATAAAACTAACGTAACACATTCTTTCTACTTATAAGATAATTCTAGGTTAAGATGTAATTTTAGTATTAGCGTTGTTATTTCTGCAGTTTATCTTTGTAAGTTTTAAATAAACGTGCAAAATATAGAAAGGCATTTGAATATTTCCGTTACGTAATTCCCTTCGCAATCCTTAACAGAAAAAAATATTTTAAAAGAATGAAAAGGAATCGATTTTTGGTCAATAACTGATAATCGATTATTTTCGCAAGCTTTTTGTGGAGCGTAAGAGATAGCATCACATTAGCGTTGGCTTACACATCTTTCTCTTATATCGTCTTTGCGCCGCACGTAGTGTTGTTTTGATTTTGTGGCTATGAAGAAGTGCGACAGTTTCTTGATGGAAAAGCGATGTACCTACACCGTAGGTTTCAAAATGAAAGTGATTTTGTTCGCTGAAGAGTTTGGAAATCGAGCCGCGGGCCGTGAATTCGTAGTAAATGAAACGTTAGTGCGGGGCTGGAGGAATTTTTCTCACTTATAAGTCGCACCCCGAGTTTTCAATAAAATTTTTACAATAAAATGTGCGACTTATATGCGATAAAATATAATAAATGGTACCCATTTATCTCAGTGAAATCTTTAACCTGAGTGCTACTTCCAAAAGTTTATTATGTAAAATTTAACTTTTTTCTTACACCAAGTATGTAGATAAATCTTAATATAATAAGTAAACTTTAATTAAATTATATAATTAACAGTTCCTATATATACTTCAATCTACCTTNAAATAAACGTGCAAAATATAGAAAGGTATTTGAATATTTCCGTTACGTAATTCCCTTCGCAATCCTTAACAGAAATTTTTTTTTTTAAAAGAATCAAAAGGAATCGATTTTTGGTCAATAACTGATAATCGATTATTTTCGCAAGCTTTTTGTGGAGCGTAAGAGATAGCATCACATTAGCGTTGGCTTACACATCTTTCTCTTATATCGTGGCTATGAAGAAGTGCGACAGTTTCTTGATGGAAAAGCGATGTACCTACACCGTAGGTTTCAAAATGAAAGTGATTTTGTTCGCTGAAGAGTTTGGAAATCGAGCCGCGGGCCGTGAATTCGTAGTAAATGAAACGTCAGTGCGGGGCTGGAGGAATTTTTCTCACTTATAAGTCGCACCCCGAGTTTTCAATAAAAAATTTTCAATAAAATGTGCGACTTATATGCGATAAAATAGAATAAATGGTACCCATTTATCTCAGTGAAATCTTTAACCTGAGTGCTACTTCTAAAAGTTTATTACGTAAAATTCAACTTTTTTCTTACACCAAATATGTAAATAAATCTTAATATAATAAGTAAACTTTAATTAAATTATATAATTAACAGTTCCTATATATACTTCAATCTACCTTTTTGTGTGTATTACAATATTTTTCTAAATTGATTAGCATTTTTTGGACATTTGGAGAATTTAATTAAAGTATATGACAGTTAAGATTAGATGGCATCGTTTCTCTTCAAAAATATATTTTGGTATTTCCCACATGGACACTGTTAACAAAATATTTGACAGTTCCCACAAGGCAGTGTTTGTTTACAAAACATTTGACAGGTGTCACATGGCAATGTTTTGTTTACATACTGCGGAAGAATACATAATCGGGTCCCTGAAAGTAGATCTTTAGCAGGGCTTCAGAAAATCTTGAAGTTACCGTGAATACATTATACGCAGATTTCCCTGCAGTTTGAGAGCGTGCCTTGTGGGCACCGGCCGCGAGTCGTGGTGCGTGCGTTCTCTCTGCTGCCTCGACGACTCAGCAACTATGCACACGCATAGCTCAGTCGTACTGCGTATTCACTCAGACACGTAGTACCGCCGGTCTCTGAAGCTGAAATCGTACCCCGGCAATATTATTTTAAAGACAAAACAGTTTGCAAAAACAGTTTTAACAATGTTGGAGGACCTCGTTATAATGTTTATAGCAGCGCGGTTTCTTGGAAGTATCATCCAGTCTTCGTCTAGGGCACGTTTTCTTTTCGCACGTAAACATATTGGGGTAACGTGTTATAGTTTCGTTAAAAAGCACGTTTTTCAAAGATGCTGCAACGCAGTACAAGCGCCAGGTAGGCAGGCCCCTTAACGTTAAACGTTCAGCTGGTTGGACGTTAGATTTATATGAGAGGAAATGAGGCGAGGCCCACGATTGAGAGGTGATCGAACACAACTGTGAGAGAATATTGGCACGCCGAGGGAAAACAAGCCCGCCAAATTTACCACATGCGAAAAATACTGAGTCGGATTCCTCGAGGATGGAAACTGGGTCGTAGCGGTGGGAGAGACCAGACGACTAGCTTTACGGCCATCGAGGTTATACTTCGATAAATCATGACAAAGCGATATACCCGCCATGGGGTAGTGGTCACAGCACTCGCCTCCCAAAACGGTGAACCGGATTTGATTTACAGCGGGGGCAAATCCGGGTTGCTGCATGTGTGAAATACGGTAGACGTTGCCTTGGGCCTGTGTTTTTTTTACTGTGTACTCCCGTTTTCTCAACCACGGTGTTCCGTTGCTATTCCATTTATACGTAGTTTCAACCCGTTGCATATGGACGTTGAGATTTCTCTGTTTCTCTCAGGCACGATACAATTAATGAGACGGATAAGGTTGGAGTCAAAAGGTAAAGCAGGTGTCCCGATGCACTTAAATAGTGGATTATAAATTTTTAAAGGGGCTACGAACGTGCGTGTATAAAGTAAATGGAGGAAAGAAAGCCTGAAGTTGTGGCCAGACGTCTTTTGCTTAGTAGCCGTAGCCAGAGACATCCGAGGACGAGCGAGAGGCATGCATTATTTGCAGAGTCGGCGCTTTTTAATTTCCGAGACCTGCCGTGGCAGCGTGTTGGAGGGAGAAAACGCACATCTGCAGTCGTGTCGGGGAGGAATACTGCCGGAGGGAACTGCTTGCGGGAGCAAGGGGGAGACACATCCAGCGCTGCTGAAGGGTTTTATGGAAATAACCACTACTTTTGCAAGCCACCCTCTTTTTAATATTACTTGGAAAACCGGCCTACTCGCTCCTCCTCGAAACGATTTCTAAGGAGCTGCGATCCCTCCGTCGCACAACTGCTTGTTGGGACGGGTGTATACACCTGTGGGACATACATCGTGCTCCCGTGCACACTGAATTAAACATCGCGCCTTGCCGGCGAGGGGAGACACACTTCTTTGAACGTGGTTAAGGCTCGGCTTGGCCCCTTTTGCAGAAATTCTTCGTTTTCGCGTCATAATTTCGGATTCATAGTAATTACTGACATTAAACGATTATACAAAATGTACATTTTACGAGTTTTTTAATATTCTTTGCGTAATTTTAATTTTGTGTTTCCTGCTTGTTGTAAGAAGTCGAGAACACTTCTTACAAGTGTTTTACTTGCGTAAAAGGCAAGAGAGAGAGAGAGAGAGAGATAGAGAGAGAGAGAGGGGGGATATGGGCGGAATAGAAGAAGGAATGATACAATGCAAGAGAGAAAATAAGAGACCAGAAGGAATATGAGAAAACCAAGGGATAGGGCAGGCGTGGGCGGGTATCCAAGATGGCGGGGACGAAGGGAAGATGGCGGGGTGTTTGACGTGTGCGTGATTCGCATAAGTGCGATTAGTATATGTACAATTAGGATATATTTGTGCGTGCTTGATATTGCTGCCCTTAGCATATGCGTAATCGGCATTGATAGTAGAATATATGCTTGTAACAAGGTTGTGCGTAAAGCTGCATGACGGGACAATAAACCCCCAAACATTCTTCAGACAAGATGGATGGTGCTGGCATGGAATGACAGAGTGTGAATGTTATGGTGACCCATAGACCCCTCATAATCAAAATTGGGTCATTTAGCCACATTGGGGAGTCATGCTACTTTTGGACTGAGACTCATAAACATTTTGGTATGGAAAATTTCAGCGGAAAGTTTTGGAGGTTTAAAGGGAAATTCAGGAAAANACTGAGACTCATAAACATTTTGGTATGGAAAATTTCAGCGGAAAGTTTTGGAGGTTTAAAGGGAAATTCAGGAAATTTTTTAGCGTTTTGAGGGAAAAAAGGGAAATTCCGAAGGAAAAAGGGAAAATGGACGGCATTGGCAAGGAATGACAGGACAGGATGTTTCGGCGTGACGTCATACAAGATGGCCGCTGTGGCACTGTGGAACCGCAGCCAGCAGTCAAGTGGCGGTGAAGATATATTTTATAACTACTAATATCCAGANCCGCTGTGGCACTGTGGAACCGCAGCCAGCAGTCAAGTGGCGGTGAAGATATATTTTATAACTACTAATATCCAGAGCATACAGAGGAATTAAATTTTAATTTAGTATGCTACAATTGGTTTGTCGGGGTAAATTGTGCACAGTTTTATTAACGTAATTAGGAACGTACGAGACATTATGAAGTACTTTCATTTGAACTGCGGTTTGTTATTTAGGAATAAACTATTTACTTTGTAAGTTGGGATATTGGGCTGTAAATGATAAATCGTTATTTAAACGTAATTCATTCTATAAAGTAGATCTCATTAAATTATTTAAATCGCATTGCTTCTGGAATGCTAAAATATTAATGGTAATAGTGGATGTGGCTGAATTATTGTTACAACTCCTACGGAAATTAGCGTGGGTGAGCGGGGATATTTATTTAAATGTGGGTGAGAATGGCGAGTATCTGATGCAAGGCTGCGAGAAATGAGGGTGGACCCTAGCCTCCACCATTCGTTATGATACGATTTATGGTTCTTCATCATAACTTAACGGTGTTATAGGGGTGAAGTAAGTTTTTGAAAAGAGCTATGTAACGAAAACTATATCAAAGGGGTTTATTTAACATTAAGGTTGTACAATATAATTTAAATACAAACATTATGAAGTATGCGCGGGGAGCTATACAAATATATTAAATTATAAAGATTTAACCATCCGTATTTTGAGTAAAGTATAATTGGTGAGTCCTCACCTTGTTCATAATTCCGGAGGCCATCTTCAGTGGTCTTCTCGTTCCAATGACCCGACGACAAAAGGCACCGCCCACGAACTACACTGTCCTATATCGGCTGCGTTGTCGCCGTTTACTGGCCGGTGGAGGGGGTTTCTGTGGTTTGCGATTTAAAAACTAATTTCAGCAATCACGGTCTGTGTCCTCAAGACCTGATCACAACTCGTAACAACATGAAGGCGACTGGATACTCGGTGCGCGTACCTAGATCGCCCTTACCGCTCCCACGCTTCTAGACCTAGTGCATGCAAAATACCTGCAGCCAGATGGCGCACTTAAAGCCAGCAGCACTACTCTCTCCCCCTACCCCGATGCCAGAGTTTATGACCGCTGGGCGATGTTGTTGTCACCGAGCCATTGCCACGTGCCAGTGAGAACGAGACATACTGGNGGGGGTGCAAGGGTTGTTGTGATCCCCCACCACTCCCAAATCAAGCGTCCTTGTCCTTGTCTTCCCTTTGAAAGAGCACCCCCTCGTCGTCATGTGATGGGGCTGAAGTGTCTGATTTGGGCGGGCTGGCAGATGCTCCCTTGGACCACGTGCTGCGGCGATCCTTCCGCTTACACCTCCGAGGAACCTTTCACCTAAAACTGTTCTTTCGGATTATGTGGATTCTGCAGCGGCTAGAGCGCTTGCCGCTCGATTTCCGGCGGGGTTGACCCCGGATTTTCGCAAGTGGGAATCGTACCGAACGATGCCGCTGGTCGGCGGGTTTTCTTGGATCCTCCGTTCCCCCGCCCTTGCATTCCGGCGCTGCTCCATACTCACCTTGCTTCACCCTGATCGGCTCTCAAGACCCCGTTGTTAAGATGTGCCTAAACCTCCTCACTGCATCTCACACTAACAACAGTGGAACCTGAGTTGCTGCAATATCTAGTGCTTGGTTCACGATCAGTTTCGCTTACGCTGAAAAAAAGGCCGGAATTAAAACTGTACATACAAGAAAGAAACAGGCACACGATTCGGAATCAACTTACGTTTCATGTAGTAGACTTTATCCAGTAAATAACATACACTTAAAAATTTGAGGTAAAATTTAATTACATGTAATGGATTCAAATTACTCTTATACGAAAGAGAAAATTGCTGTAAAAATGGTTTAAAGGTAAAGTTACACGAGAAAGGGAGTATTTCCTCAATTTAAAGAGAAAAATGCTTCGCAAAGGCGCGTGGCGAATTTGGGAATATCATGCTCACTGTGAAGAAAATTACATGACAATATCAAATAGGGTGAGTGGGTGAGTGAAGGTATTTGGTCGGCTCTTAAAATCGAGGTCTTGTGAGCCAATGATGGTGATGCGAGGTGAGTATGGAGCAGCGCCAGAATGCAAGGGCGGGGGAAACGGGAGGTCACCGAGATCCAAGATCATCGTCCTGTACGATTTTCACACGGCACCGCAAGGATTCGAACCATGTTCGCCTGGTGGGAGGCAAGTAGTCTAACCACTATACCACCACGGCCTCCAGTATAAAATAGGTAACAAACAAATTATATACCGATATCATGTAAATCTTCCAGAACAAATAATCCGATAACAGAGTTCTAAAATCCACCAACCTTACTGTTTATTGGGCGAGAGCAGTTGCCCCTTTGTTATAGTTGACCAGTGCGCTATCTTTTTCCACGCCCAATTCACATGTGCTATGAGCGTTTGTTGTTCTTAATGAATACACAGTAGTCTTCTACAGAACGCGAGTGATATTACCCTTACTGAATAAAATAGTCACGAAAATTAAAGCAGTATTCCTTCATTTACCCTCCAAGTGGCAGGCATTAAAAAAACTAGAAATGTTTGGTGAGAAATTTCTCATTAACTTTACCATGACATTTAAATGCGTCACTGCAAGAGAAGATTTACAAACTCACCAGATACTGAATAATTGTCATAAATATCACGAAATAATATCTACCCGTATATTCAACGCTGTTAAATGTCTGTTAAATATCCCGTCCAAAATGAAAGTTGATTCTTCGGTGAACAAAGTCAAATCTTAGAAGTGAGATACCATAGCACACCGTTGCAAAACCCATATGTAAAATCGAAGTCGTCTTGGGTAATCATTCGGGGGCAAATATACACGTTGCATGTGATAGGACAGCAGCAAATGCTAATAAAGAATGGGCCACGCTGTCTTATGACTCGTCGTAACAACATATGCAATTGCACGTGTAGTAGGTGAAGGCGCATTTGTCTCAGCCTCGAGAAAATACTCTGCAAGTGCAGGTGTTCTCGCGGTCCGCACGCGGTTTTCTTTCTTCTTTGCCAGCAATGAACCGGTGTCGCGAAGCCGCTGGTGACCGAGATGACGACGTCATTGGAACATCTCTGCGTACACCTGTGCTGCTGATATATTGTATCCTTGCAGTGAGCAGCACCATACACTAAATGCACGTTGGCGAGAGCTAGCGAAGTGTACTCTTCCATTGCACCTATANCTTGCAGTGAGCAGCACCATACACTAAATGCACGTTGGCGAGAGCTAGCGAAGTGTACTCTTCCATTGCACCTATAAAAACACACTGACAAGCGCACACCGCCAGCCATATACCGCACATGGCTATCGATAATAGGCACACAATGGTCACGTNAAAACACACTGACAAGCGCACACCGCCAGCCATATACCGCACATGGCTATCGATAATAGGCACACAATGGTCACGTCGGGCATACCGTATCGTCATTAACTTTCTGCAAACACACTAGCCAAAGCTCAGTAGTCAGGCTGGTCTACGTAAGCAACACAGGTTGAATAACTGTGTGGCGAATGGTAAGTGTTGTCATTTTGCAATTGTCGCTCGGTGCATGTGCGATTGAAATGGCAAACAGGTTCTAAATGCTGACTCAGCAGCAGTGCACAGTATCATTAATTTTGTACTGCGCCCATGCTTAGACAAACTGCTTAGCTTAAGTTGCACAGGTTGCACATATGCAAGGAGTCATAACTAAACATTAAAAAAACAAAGGGAATATAGGAATTTAAAAGAAAACTGATGGCCTGAAATAGTTTTACCAATGCAACGTTTTTGTTAATATGAATATGGTATTTATTAATCTGTCGAAAAATATCGATTTTAACATTTGGTTATATATTTTAGAACCTTACAATAACGCCAAGCCCAATTTTGCTAATGTTAGAGGGATGATATTAACAAACAAAACTATAAAGCTTCGCTCGCATAAACTCTACACCAAGATTTGTTTTTTAATATTGCGTAGTTTCTATTTATGTTCATAAAAGCATTCCCAACCCTATTGCATTAAAGGTGTGCGTGTACGATCCTCAACAATCACTTTTCATAAAGAATCAAACCCCAACGTTTATACCATTTGGTATAAAACAACACACACATACATATGTGTGTGGGTTGTGAGTTATACTTGTGCAGTGCAAAGCGCTCACATGCATAAACGCAACGCATGATCAGCCTGGGACTCGATCTCAGAACCTAGCGAGTCGTGTTTAGCCCCTTTATGGCATGTGCCATGCATGCTGTTAACAATACTACACAATATTTGTGGTAATTGCACGCTATTGGCATAGATATGCAATGTTTTCGTTATAAATTACTAACGTTTATTCTACTGAGGTTGGGAAACTATGCTTTTAGTTTGGCAACTAACAATTTTTCGACGCCGAGGTACACTGGTGTGTACCGGATTTTTCCATTTTGTATGTAAGTAAAGACAAACTTATATTGCAATTTTCATAAAATAAATATCATTGTGTAAAATTTTCTGATTTACGTTGTGTGAGAACCTACGTAAAGAATAAACCTTATCCTTCGCACTAGAGTGGAAATATAACAACATTTTTTCTCAAGTGGTTTGATATTCTTTCGTAAACTGGATTTGGAAAACCTTGGCTTTATTTAAATATGACAACTGAATCGAAAAACAAGTAGAATAGTTAAAAATATTATTTTAAGGTCTTTTATACGTAGTTTCCTTAAAAGAAAGAAAAAGTTACAACGTTCCTTTTGATGACAGCTATATTTACTTTGCACTTAAATTCCTAATGTTTTTCCATTNGAAAGAAAAAGTTACAACGTTCCTTTTGATGACAGCTATATTTACTTTGCACTTAAATTCCTAATGTTTTTCCATTGGAAGTAATTTGCTGTCAAAAAACAGTTGTATTTTTGCTGTTTGCTATTGTAAACACTGCTGGAGGGCGTGAATAACAGCGAGTGAGTAAAGATATTTGGGCGGCTCTTAAAACAGCGAGGCCTGGAGAGCTGATGAGGGTGATTGAAGTGAGTATGAAGCATGGCCGGAATGAAAGGACGGGGGAAACGAAAATCCCCGAGGAAACCCACCAACCATCGGCATNGTGAGTATGAAGCATGGCCGGAATGAAAGGACGGGGGAAACGAAAATCCCCGAGGAAACCCACCAACCATCGGCATCGTCCGGAACGATTCCCACATGAGAAAATCTGGGAGTGGCCCGGCCGGGGATTGAGCCCGGTTCACCTTGGTGGGAGGCGAGCAGGCTAACCGTTCAGCCACCACGGCCCCACGTGAGTAAGAGTCAAATTAAAATATTACTACTTAAAATTTTGGTAAGGGAATATATATATATATATATATAAGTCTGTACCACAATTTGAGTCAAAACGAATTTTTACACACAAATAAATAGAATTTCTCCATTTTACGCTGGATTAAAAGCGACCTGTTAGGAACATGACGGAACGTGACGGAAATTTTCCTTTCGCCAGACCTCCTATAAGAAATCTCTTTTTATTCCTAACCTGAGTAGAATATACCTTAAAATTACTTACATTATTGTATTCTGATAGCTACACTGTACTGCGCTCGGAAAGTTGCTGTGCACTTTGGCTACGGTAGGGTACCAAAAAAAGTTTAAATTTTTTTTTTAAACCAAATCTGTTGATAATCTTGAAATCACATTCCTCACTGCTGATGCCTAGTTCCACTTCTTGAGTTATATTAATTCATAAAACACACGGTTGTGGAAGTCGGAGAATCCTCATGCCCGCACAGTAAAACATAGAGTACATAGTAGAATTAATGAAGCCATGATATATTTTCTCCGCGTCTTGAACCTATTTAATTACCCAATACAAGGTTGCTCTATAATCGCTACCTTTAACCCGTGGTGCCATCGTGTGGCGAGCCGAATAACTTTTGCCAGTCATCGCTCCAAGAGGGCCAAACATAGGCGCCACATGGTTCGCCTAGGGGAGAAGGTAGGAGAAGGAGCAATATACAAAGACGCCATGAAGGACCCATGTAGGCCTATTTTGGATTAGAGACCCTACTGGCTGAGATCGATACCGAGTAACTTCAGATATTTGCAGTCTGGCGGGACATGAACTCAGGTAGGCTACTTTACGCAACCTTCCCTGTAGATATCTGTGGCACAGCATCATGAAAAGGGTGGCGGGAGGGGGGGGGGCAGATTGCCATTGGCTCCTCCTGCTGGTAATAAAGAGAGGCCAGGGGGGCCAGGCCAAAGTTCAAAACATTAAAACAGGTATGGGTCCCTATTAAAGACACTAATATTTCTATTTGGGACATAGTTGTATATGGAGGTGTTATTTGGAAATGTTTTCCCTTAGCTTATGAAGGAAGGATAAATCTTTTTCCACATCTTTTAAGCTCAAAACTGTTAGGAATGAACGGATGTATACTTTTGGACAACATTCTTCAGTTCTTCAGTAACCGAAGCATCAAGTTATCTGGCGATCTCATATTTGACGAAGAGCTGCACCTGCCAGAAAGGACTCACATATAACGGAACATTTACTACATGGTGGCAAACAACTGCAAATGGAACCATAAGTACAGTATTTTATTTGGTAAAGATAATGATTGGGTAAAACACCCGGAATTTATAGTCCTCAAATCTTTATTGACTCACACCCTAGTTTGTGAAATTTGCATTACTTGAGTTGTGAGGATGCTCGTGGTGACATGCATAAAATGTGTGTGTGAGGGTGGAGGGAGGAGGGGGAGGGAGGCAATGTGTTACTAACTTTGTTGACATTTTGGAACAACCTTTAAAAATATTAATTCGTGTGGCAACGCCTTTTTTTTTAATTTGAAAATACGTGCAGAATAGTATTTTTATTTTGTGTACAAGCTAATGCCATTCCTAAATGAGATTTAATTAATATCTAATAACATGATTGAAATATAAAATTATATTACATACATTTTATGAATCTAGTGTGTCAGTTGCTTTAAAACTTAACAGAACAAACATTGCAGGAAAGTGTAGTTTTATCAATTTCTTTGGGGTTTGGAGAAAAGAGATGGTAGCTTAAATTCTTAAAGGAAGGCTGTCCCTGTAATCATGAAAAAATATTATAAATACTACCAATTTTAACTTATGTAACAGTTTTGTAGGTTTTCATGCTACTTGTGTTTAGTTTAATCATGCCTCCTATACATTTATTTATTCATTATTTTCGTATTCATGATAAATTGTCAAGTGGAAAAAGTTTTAAAATGCAGTTATTAGTAACGGTATATTGTACTAAGTAAATGTATAATAATAAAAGAAGATTCTTGTCTAACAAATTAATTTCGTGAATAGTTTGAGTTTTAAATGCTTACAATATACTTACTGCTTTTACTTATTTCAAAATTTGTTTGTTAAATTATTGTGAAAATATTTAGTTTGTTACCTAGATGCTTATTGAATGTGGTTCTCCAAACTGCATTTCTGTTTTTAACAACTTGATTTTAATTTATAGAATTAAATAAATATATAATTGTGTTTAATTATTTTGTTTGAAAAAACTTATTTTTTTTGGGAAGGAAAGGGAATATTGGTATTTTCTCAAGTAGTCCTTAAGAAAGGCCTGTGTGAAGTCTTCACTTTATAATATTTTTTTGAGTATAATTTTCTAAAATTTTGCTACTACTGTGTAAAAAGTACGCGTTCGTGGAAATATCCGTTGGTTCAGAAATATATCGCTGTGAACTGAGTACATATTCATGGAAAGACTCGTTAATCGAAAGAGTTACTAAGGTATCAGAATGATTTTTGCCGTATCTTTTTCACGAAAGTCTATAGTATTTTGCAGGCTATAATTCAAGAAAATTTATCTGCACTAAAATGCTGAACCTTAAAAAATGCACCTAAATATACTGCACTCAGTGAGCAACAGCAGGAAAATTGTTTAGAAATAAGAGTAATTATTGCAACTACTGCAAGTACTTGACAGGCTAGCATTTTCCTCTCCTGATATTTCTGGAAATTTAAATTAGCTTTTAAACTTACGGACTCATATCATCTTCGAACTTCAGTTCTGCTTAAAAAAAAATAAAACCAAAAAGAATATTGCATCCTGTGAAATTCCAAATGAAATTATAAATTATAAAGTACACTCAAACTTGATAACACAATATTTATTAAAAATAGAGATAGGCGTTTAGTATTGCAGTAGATAAAACTAGAGACAAAAGCAGTAAAGAATAGGCATACATTGTATAAAAACTGTAAACTGTCAAATTATCGAGGCCGAAAAAAATATTTCTGGGCTTATATGTAACACCTGATATTAAAGGAGAGAGAGAGATTGAAGATGTTCTTTGTCATTAGAGTTTGTCCTTCCAAGATCTCAGGTTGAAATGCTGCAAAAGCTTTTTCCTCACCCCTAAACAATAATAAAATACGCACAGTGCTTGAAGAATATGTATCCTGAGAAAATATATCTTTTTTTTCTTCTATCTTCTCGTCACACCAGACACATCAGCATAAACTTAAATTTTGTACTTATAATTTATGTTTGTTATCTAAAGCAGTGTATATTTAATAGCCATATTCTTAAATTACATAAACGCGTGTTGTTATCGTTTCCTTAAAAATTATATCAGTTCTCAAGATCTCGATGTTAAGAGCTGCCCAAATCTCTTCACTCACTCACTTAAAGATTACTTCTAAAAACGTGTTGGATTTGTATCTATGTATAATATCCCTTTAATTTTTTTGAATTATTTTAGAAAACCTTTGTTTTAGGGCGTAAAAATGCTTATAACTATTTATCGTGAAAATGGGTTTTACGAGGACTAGTACTTGCGCTATTATAAATTCTATTTTATAATAGTATTATTGTACTCCCTTCTCGTGTAAGGCAAGTCCTACCCAAGAGAAATGGAGAACATATATTGCATACTTCTCAATGTTTAAAAGTTAGACTTTATTTTAGCTACAGACGCTTTGTAGGGCCATAGTAGTACGCTCTGTGTCATCACCTAAGTTTACTTATACACATAATTCCGAAGGCTAAAAATCAGCAGCTGATGGCATAATTAAACTCGTCTAAATGTCTCTAGAACACAGCATACAATCAATAAAACTTTGAGAATGGTAAAACTGAAGTGCGGATTCGAAATTGTAGAAATAATGTACCATTTGATACCCAAAATAACAGATATTTTGGTGTTTGCCCTAGAGCTGCTTATTAAACATTTCGTTG
This sequence comes from Clitarchus hookeri, assembly GCA_002778355.1. Taxonomy (NCBI): domain Eukaryota; kingdom Metazoa; phylum Arthropoda; class Insecta; order Phasmatodea; family Phasmatidae; genus Clitarchus; species Clitarchus hookeri. Next base: position 204,699 of record NQII01000893.1, read on the forward strand.
TTACTCAGGATGAAATTAGTGACTTGTCAGCTGCTAATACAATTATTCTTAGTTTTAGGTTCATTATAGACAAAATATTACGGTCTATATAAAAATATATTATTTGTATTTCCATGCTGGTTACTGTGCCGCCATAATGGATGTAATGTTTCCAAAAAACAACTTGATGTTATCTTGGACAGCATATTGTTCGAAGAAGTTTTCTATATTGGACTGATAAACAATAAACAACGTTAAAATAATATAAGACGTATATTACATTTTTGACATTAATAAGAGGGACTTGGGGGGAGGGGTGTCTCTGTTTGACTTGGCCCTCCTGAGATGAAGATGGTGCTACGCCTCTGATAGACATACAAGTTGGGATTCACACACCGACAATCTCGGCTGTCGAAACAGATCTGCTAATGTTCGGTTGTCACAACATTAACATTAACAGGAGAACTTTGCGATCTTAAAATTGTTTTATAACTTACAGAGTATTAACGATCTAATTTCGTGGCAAGTTCTACCGTTATTCCAGTTCTCTCCGTTGAAAATAAAGTTTTACGATGACCGAAGTAGTTAAATTTCTGCATGCGTTTATTCTTTTCACTGAAGAAATTTTTTGTCATAAATATCGAACTGCCACGTATTCAGAGTTTTTACGAATTTCCCTCCGCTAATTTTAGTTTCGTTGCTTAATATCTGAGACTATAAAATAGGCCGCCTCTAGATTTATTTTGCATAACATCCATAAGCAAACCCGGCGTCAACCACAATTTTTCATCTTCGTGTTACATACTTTTTCTGGCATATACTACCAAAAGATAGTTATAATTGTCAATGAAAATTATTATTACTTTTGGAACATGAACGATTCGATGAACTATTTATAGTCTCTTGGTATCCGTGCCAGCTTTGTGAACATCCTATAAATTGAGTCAGGAAGTAATAGGCCTATTTTATGGGATAACTGCGATTTCTTCTGTCGTCTGTCTTTATGATGGGTAATTTAAATACTTCCTGCAACGTAACGTACCTACAAATGATTAGGTGTTAAATAATTTATCAATTCTAAACCTTTGTTTATCATTACTGTGTGTATAAATTTTCACTGCGTCTGTAAAAATTGCATGCTAGAATAAAAATAATGATTTAGGTAGTATGATTTACTAACCATATTCTCATCTGAAAAACTGGAAAGTTCAAGCTATCTATGAGCGTATTTAATTTATAGAGGCCTTATATTTGTTAATATTTTTTACGTGATATTTTGGAAGACTTTTTGTTACATGCTTTCTACTTGCAATACGGTATCACATATTTTTTTTTGTTAATAGTAATGGAAAATACGACCTTGAGTACAGGCAGCAAGAATACACTATAATATTTAATCTCAAAGAACTGGTGCATGCCAGCACATTTCTAAAGAAAGATATTCAATATCATATCAGTAATTAATGCAATTACAAAAGCATAATCTTCTCCGTCATTTAGTGCTCTGGTACTCTAACTTCTACATCACGGTTTAGGAGTCTTCACGTTAAGTATAGTTTGTAGTTTTTCACAGGCTGTCAAAGCATTAAAAATGGACTGTTAGAAATATCCCGATTTGATGGAATACTTCTGAGTAACTGAAGCTGTGGACTCGAGTCGTGGGTTTATAGCTTGTGGGTGGTTTTTTATGGCAGAGGTGTGTGCGTGCGTGTGCGTGCGTGTGTGTGAGTGTGCATTAAGCACCTAGATACTGCCCTGAGTAGATATAGCCGACCCGGAACACCAGCTACTGTGAATGAGTGGATTGGACGCCATCTTGGCGACCAGAGTGAGCTTCCTTAGGGATAACGTCCAACATGCCACGAAGACAATATCACACCAGAAGGTCTTATTTTCCACGTAAAGTGTATCGTAATATTTTAAGTCTGAACTACGAGGTTAATAAGGATGATGATACATGGTGTCGTAATGTCGTCAGTGTAGAAGAGAGTTATATGATATTGACTTATATGTACAGATTGTACAAAAGTTCCACTTTCACATAAAAATGGGTGGTTTACTATAATATTTTTATTTTTTCCCCTCAACATTTTTTGTTTCTTCGCTGAGATCTCAGAGAAAGTTCGAAACTCTATTTTTGCAAATCGAAGCCCAAGCTATTCATTTCAGTGGCGGCCATTTTTGTCTTATAGGCATAGGGTACGGCAAATCGAAAATACGTAGGCCTATTTTTATTTGATTTTTTTTTCATTCTGTAGTATACAACATATACGACTCTTCCAGAGAGCTGGCGGCCATTGTTTTATAGGCATAGGGTACGTTAAATCGATAATAATTAATTTCCATCAGATCTCAACAATTATTTTTGGAGTATTTTCTTTGGAAATATATGACTTATGCACTCACGCGACTGTCTGTCTGGGATGCACGTCCCCGCATTATAACTTTTTAATCACCGAACAGGTTGCAATACAATTTTGTAGGAATATGAGTTCACTAACAACCATTACGACGCAACTTCTTATAAAAACAAATATTTTGTATTTATAAAACTACTTAAATTTATCATTACACAAATGTATAGGGCCTGTGTATATATTGGTGATGTGTCGATCCACGTGTTTTACCTTTACGGTAATCATTTTATTAATGCTTGATTGTAATCACTTAATATCAATAACCACTATGTGGTAGTTATGCATTTGTGCTGCATGCACGCACTGTTAATAGTAATGTTTCAAATATGTGATGTCACCAATTCACAGCCAACAGCAGGTATCCCCGGAATGGCTAAACCTATATACTGTTCTGTTTGTTGTTACTTTTATTTAGTGCTGATACAAAGAAGATCCGAATTCCTGTATGCTTTTGTTAAAATAGACGAGCATAACAAAGACAACTACACTGATATAAAGAAGATGTTTGGCCGAATAGGCTACAAAGCAGAACGAGAAAAACCACGAAAAGAGCCAACAAAAATAATTAATAAAAAGCAAAATCACCACTGAGAAACTGCTTTATTTTCACCTAAGGGCGGATACAGATTGCAGTACCCATAATTATGTCACTCACCACTCGCTTTTTCGCGGGAGTGTTTTTTTCCACATTTGTTGCTGTTTTATTTCAGATATTTTTTCATTTTTTTTAAATTTTTAAAAAAAATTTTGATGACTGTGTCACTTGGTTGGTACTTTAGAGGGTTAATAACTGAATATATGGCGCTTTTATACAACACATTTTAATTCCCTTTTGTATTATCCATTAAAATGTTTCATGTTGGAAGATTTTTCATAATTATTTTTCGTGTGTTAATCAACTGGCTCCTATCTTCTATGTAGAATTCATCATAAAAATAACATATGTTAATATTGTCAATTATTAATAATTTCGTTCGTTTAACTGCTTTAGAGGAATTCATTATTTGTGGTATTAAATAACTATACGTTTAGAAAGCAAAATTGAAAGTACAAAAAATTTCATTCAAACAGCGACACGAATATGTAGCTTGCTAAGGGAAAGTTACCAGCGGACTGCGAACGAAGCAGCCGGCTTAAAGTTCTTCAGTAGGAGGGGAGATGCTCTTTACCTCCCCTTAGAGTGTACATGGGTCGCGTAACGAAATAAGGACGGTAAGGGTACGGAAAATCAATCTAGGCAGCTAGCACTTGAGAGCTAACTTAATTTCGGAGGAAAGCACGACATACTGGTAATAAATGGAAGGTAAGCCATTTCTTATTATCTTGCAGCAGGCGCATTCATACCCTCGAGAGGTTTGGGAATTAAGGGAGGCGAAAGCGTCCTGCTTCCCCACCCCTACTCTTCTGCGTATGACGTCACCGGCTCTAGGTATATTGTGCTTGTGCCAGTGCCTCCCATTGTCGAAATTATTTTGCTTTCAGCTCGCACTGAAAAATGGCCACTATCAAAAACCGTGCGAACAAGGCATTTCTCCTTAATGCATTTGCTCTCTCTTTTGTACACCGAGAAAAATATTTTGTTTCAGATATCAAATAAATTTACTTGGCAAGTATTTGTTTACGCTGACCAATATTTTGTTCACTTAACTAATCTACTATTGATCCAAACAATTACATTCGTTCCCTTGAAGCAAATAAAATGTTTAAAAATAATTTGTTGAGCTAAACATTTATTTGGCTGTTCCGACATATTCTACGGGTATTTAGTACACACAGCCAGTTTACAAGTGCATCAACTAATCGGTTTGGTTATCGTAAACAATTATAAATATCATAGTAGTGTGAAATAGTTTAATTAATTTTAATAACTGAAGCTTTAATATACGTACAACCATACAAATCTGTGGTTGCACCAACCAAATCTTTCATGTTTGGGGCAACCAAATAAGAACAAAAAGTAATTTCGTTTCAGCAGCAAAACGTTTAATTGCACATATGAAACAACTGATTTGATTGCGTCAAACAAATTTTATTTTATTTGATGAAACCTTTTTCTCAGTGTAGGCTTAGGTCTATATAATCGATTCATTTAAATTGAATAATGACGAAGTAATGGAAAACGCGCTCTCAAACTATAAGTGTGCACTCAATACGTTCAGAAACGACTTAAACGATATTGACGTTTATGTGCTGCGTCAAATATCAAGCGTTAAAAATCGATGGGAATATATTAAAAATAAATCATGGTTAAATAAATAGTTTGTAATGTAGTCATACATTATTACTGCAATACTACTACACTGAAGAGCTAAAAAAACTGGTACACATGCCTAATATCGTGTAGGGCCCCCCGAGCACGCATAAGTGCCGCAAGACGACGTGGCATGGACTCGACTAATGTCTGAAGGTATGCGGGAGGCAATTAACACCATGAATCCTGCAGGGCAGTCCACAAATCCAATCTGCGCCAATTTGAGAAAGGGTTGCACGTCTGTCACGTTTAATGATTCTCGTCAGTCGTCGTTTGTCCCGTTCTTTCACGATCTTTTTCCGGCCGCAGCGATGTCGAAGATGTGATGTTTTACCGGATTTCCGATATTCACTGTACACTCGTGAAATGGTCGTACGCGAACATCCAAATGTTATCGCTACCTCGGAGATGCTATGTCCCATCTCTCGTACGCCAACTATAACACGACGTTCAAACTCATTTAAATATTGATAACTTGCCATTGTAGCAGCATTAACCTATCTAGTTGCCGACCGCATCGCGTTACTTTGATTGGTTCCATACCTCTGTTATTTGCATACGCACGCCTATACCAGTTTTTTTTTTTTGCTCTTCAGTGTACAACTACAGTTTCCTCAGTGTTGCGATACTGCTAACATTTAAATACTGCTGTAAAGGTTACACAGCTATTATTTACAACATTAATCCATCTAGCTTCACTAGTATTCTTGTTATTCTCAGTAAGCACAATATTTAATGTGTATCTCAATTCTTATTGAAGTTCTTATCAGAATCTCTATAATGGCTACAGTCACTTAATTCACACTCATTATTTACACATATTCCATATATACATTTCCATCATTCCAAATGTCTGTAATTCACATATCCAGTTCAGTAGTCCGCCAGTCTCTCTCTCTCTCTCTCTCTCTCTCTCTCTCTCCACTGCACCGATGCTCGCAGTCCGTAGAATTCACTCCCGCTGGTCACTTTCGTCACCACTCGTCGCTCTGCTGGCTCGTCGCTTCGCTGTCTTCGCACACCTGTCGCTTACGGTCGCACAATCCTCCACACTTTCAACTGTCGGCTCTGAGGTCCATCGTGGCTTAGTAAATTGGTGTCTCTGTCCAGATCTAGAAGGTTACCCGCACCCTGAGTCATGCTGAGAGAGGCCAGAGCAATGACCAAATCATTATTTTATAGATAACGTCAGAAATTCAATCCACCCAACTTCAGGAGCGCACGAGTGGCGATAGGCTTATTACGGCGGCTTGTCTTTGTAAATCTCTACCAACTTCTTAGATTACCGCACGCCTGACCTTCACGCATTCCTTCGCTCTTATGACCAGGGTGGCAGGGGAAGCGATGAAGAGCAGCGAACATGTAATAATATATTGGTTACTTGTTGGCATTTTATATGTAAAATTTGATTGGGCCAACATTATGTAACCAACTTTATGCCAACAGTGGTAATGGGGATATTTATTATAAAATAAAACAATAATTTCGTATGTTTGTGCAAAAGCTATTTTTAAACAAAAAAACCATATTTTATTTCAAATTGACTTCGTTGATCACGTGTTGGCTGCTTTTTGGAAATCATTCTGTTGGCATTTTGAATGTAAACATAATGATAACAATGGTAATTGCCATATTTCTGACGAAATAACACTATAATTCTGTATAGCTGTTTAAAAGCAATGTATTAAACACACAAATCCTGTCATACTTAAAATTGATTTCGTTGGTCATGTGTTTGTTACTTGCAGGAAAACATATTGTTGGCATTTGGTGTGTAAACATTTGTTGAGCCAACATTGTACAACCAACATAATTCCTCCTAACAGAATAAAGTAATTTTAAATGGAGAAAACATGTTAATTTTCTCAGCATATGAAGATTTTCCAAATTTTTTTTAAATATGTCTTTTGTTCCTCATGTACTGAGACAATGTTGTGAACCTAACAGTCGGTGATGGGTACTGTGAGTTATGTTGGGCCAACGTTGCGTTGGAGGCACTATGCCAACATAGGATATTATTGATATTCTTCTAAAAAAACATATGTAATAAATTTTACTTGCGTGATGAATAAGGTATTTAGCAGAGAGATTATTTAAAAATAAACTATAAACTGTCCGTTGTTGGTTGTGTATTGGTTATTATTTGAAAAATGTACTGTTGTAACCGGTTGGTATTCGTATATTTGGCCAGTGCCTCCAACTATTTGCATTTGGTTTCTAACAGGTTGGAAATACGTTGTGTTGGAATCCAAATATTCGGTCTATATTTTGGAATACAATTATACATTTAATGTTGATTTATCATTCTTTTCATGTAACTAACACTCAGGGTATGAAAATCAAAGGAATTAATAGCGGAAAAAAGTTTTATTTTTAGAGTTGAAGTATTTTTTGCATGGTGATATGCATGGTGGGGTGTATTTCATGTTGGAATAATAACTGGCGTATGCTAACACTCTCCAGTTTTCTTCACAGCTTCACTTTATGTGAGAGAATATTATCCTGCGACACAACACAAGGCTCCAAAATAAATTATATGTTCGGTACTTGAAAATGTGTAAGGCGGAACCTTAACTGCATCAGTTTATTTCTCATGGGATTTTTAAATGCAATNTGTTCGGTACTTGAAAATGTGTAAGGCGGAACCTTAACTGCATCAGTTTATTTCTCATGGGATTTTTAAATGCAATCTTGAAGTAGTAAAATCTGGCATAAATACATTGAAAAATATCACACAGTATATTGAAATGCAACAATTTGGTAAGCTATTAATACTTCACAAGCTCTGTGAAGTTACAGTAGCCCACCTTGCGTCGTCGTACTGGAGAAGAGCTGCTCGAGTCTGCTGCTGGAAGAGGCAGAACATGGTTACTTATACCGCAACCCCCCCGATGCCGTACCTGTGGCTCGAGAAGAGACCGGCTCTTTTGGCGCTGAGTTGCCTTCGCACTTGGCTGCCCACCGTCCCCGGGGACAACTACAGGAAGGATCTGATCACTTCTGGTGTCACTGATGAAATCTTGGACTGTCCTGCGTGTTACTTTAAAATCAATCTATCTCTGGAATTTTTTTTTTCTACGCTCGAGTTTCTACTTTTGTGTCTACGAATTTTTCTACTAACTGTATCATTGTGTGTTGGGTTTGATGTTTCGCCAAAAATGTTTCGAGACTGGTCGCCAGAGTACAGGTTTTGGGGTGGGGGTTGCGACGCTAGCGCCCGTAGCGTAAGATATTTTCTTTCGTTTCAACTCGACGCGGTGGTATACTCTTTGCTCGGCTCGGATCCCCTCCTCTCTCGCCCCTGTTCACCCTCCCTCGATTTCGCCTCCGCTCGTGCGTCATAATTTTCTATACGATTCAGATAGTTTATTTAAGTCGTCGCACGGCTGTAGCTCCTTCTATTCTGCGCCCTGCCGTCGCCTGACCGTGTCACTACAAGAATTCTACAATTATTTAACTGCCGCACTTGTTGTCCTGTAGGACGTGGAGCCGTTATGGGGCTGATCTTAATTTAGTGTGGTCGCTTGAGCCGCCGAGCGTTAGGACAACTTAAACGGCGAGTCGTGGACAAAAGTTTTATCTGTTAGTTGGGCTTTTCTAAATGTTTTAGTGTTTTGTGTGTCATAGTTGTGTTTGCCTTGGTTAAGTAATAATGCTAGAGTTTTTTTTTTTTTTCAAAATTGTAGTTTTGGTTGAACTAAAACGTTGTGTTGCTGTGTTTCCCTGTTTTAACGTGTCGTGTATTGTCTTGTTCGCTGCCCGAGAGTTAATTCTTTTTAAAGTGAATTTGGTGTCCACGACTCTCGCGTTGGACTATCATGTCTACGTTTTTACATGTGTTTAATCTGTAGATTTTTATTCGGTTGGAGCTTTGACGGGTCGTTTGACTGCCTCCACCGAAATTTCAATCTTATTAAACAGTTTTTTAANGAATAGTTTTTTTAATAGTAATTTTTAATGTGTTCCTTTTATGAAACGGAGGCTTTACTGGGCTCAAACAGCTGCCCTCCTTTTTAATATCTCAAGCAATTCATTCTAGTCAAATAATTGTTTTAGTCGTTTTGGCATTTAATAATATTTTAATTAAAGTTTATGCAAGTTGTAGTATTTCAGTTTGTGAGTAATTGTACTAAATTTATGTGAATCGAATTACAATTATATGTGGTTCTAGAAGGAATTTATTGTAAGGTTTTTACATATTTTAATGTCAAGTTTGTCAATGGTGCCATATTAATTTTGATGTATAATTTATTTCCAAAGTATACAAATTGGTAATTCATTTAGTAAACATTATTTGTGTCACGGCACAGTGGGTAAAACGTATTTAAAACACTGGTAACCAACGTTGGCAGAATGCTGTTTATTGGTTGGCATTACGTATGCAATAACACATCTTGCCATCACATTACCAACGCAATTTTTTTAAAATAAATATTTGGCTGGCAAATTAATGCGTGAATACATTCCTAACAGAAAAATACACTACTCTTAATTGCATGCAACCATAACATTATGTACGGCCAATGTTGTATTTCAGTTGTCAACCAACACGGAAGTCACGTTGGGCCAACGTAGGCCCGCGTGACATTTCGGCGTTGGGCTAACATAATAAGCCAACGTAGGCCCAACGGTAGAGCCAAACGTAGGGCCAATGTTGGTCCAACCAGTTGTTGCAACTGGGGCTTCAGCATGTCTTAGTTTAATAGCGTGGTCTCGGAATCTACTGCATCCAGCAAGAAAAAATATTGAACCTTTTCTGACAAAGTATGTAATTTGGTGTTGATACTGCTTCTAGACAGGTAAAGTTTTGCTTGTTTAGTGGTTAAAATAGCGAGTGCTTATATCATATAGCATAAAATGCAAACACTCCACCTGTCATTTGAATGTATTTTTAAAATTTAATCATATGCTAGGAAATCACAAAATTTTTTAAAATAATGGCTGGTCACAAATATTTTAACTAACTGAAAATTTCTCATTCTCGTCTCGATTCTAGCAAGAAAAATTTTTCTTTCTCAAAAATTTCTTGAAGCCCAGATCTCATTCTTGCACAACTTTAATATTGAACAACTTAACCAAATTCAATCAAAATTTGTATGTAGATAGTATACAGTAGAAGCATCGTATATAGTGCCTCTTATTCTTGAAATTTCGTACCAAAGTATCAAATAAGAAAATAAAGTTTTTATGTCATATCTCAGGGACCAAACAACCGATTTCCATTAAATTCTTCGCACAAGTAGCGCTACGGTAGGCCATGTAAATTTACATTTTTTTTATGTGGCTCAGTCACTTATTTTCAAAATAAAGGCCCTGTAAATATTTTAGGCTAGTAAACCCTACCATACGAAACTTTAGACTGATTAAATTCGACGTTGATGCTCCGAATCCGACCTCCGTAATGCAGTGGATTTCACGCTAACTTATAGTACGAGGTTTTCTGAGTTCAAGTCCCGGGTAAGGCACGTGTGTCTCACTACTGTTGCATAAGTTTCTGGTTTCATTTCTAAATTTATTGCTATCAAAGAGAAGTCAAGTCCTTGCTTTTAAGATTATTATTTACAAATTAATTGCACCCACATTGAGGAAAGTAGGCTCGTTAGTTATATCACTAACTTCTTGTTAGTATTAAGGTTAAGTTACTTCCTTCCCATGAACGCATTCAAATTTTATAACCGAAAAGTAATTTTTTCTTTAGCAAAGCAGTAGGCTTTAGCAACCGTTAATGTTATGTACTTTAACAACTGTGTCGCTTGACGAATTTTCACGCAACTTGCATCGAGTGACAAGCATTAAAGTGGAAGTATACTGTAAAAATTTGGATCAATTCTGATTAGCCACTGAGTTTCGTGACAACTGTTTTCGTTACTCGTAATGTAACAGCAACAACCGACATTTACTTGTGCGTTGTCTTATATTATAATATTGAGCTATTTATGCAATATAATTCTACTCGTAAATGTTGTTACACATAATTCTTAGGGCATTCAACGATTGATTGAGGTAGCATTGTCTTCTATATTAAGAAGTAAATACACCGTATTATCTAAAAGCCTGTCTTTCTTTAACGGGCGAGCATTTACGCTGTAACACTTTTTAAAGGCGAACGTTCGAAACGTCTTGGCGTTGTTTTTATAACGGGAAGACAAGAATGTTTAAATCCCCTGCTATTCTGTTGAAAACATAAATCAAACAAAGTTTCTTATGACTTTGGAAGTTTTGACCACAGTTAAAGGTATTAGTTTAGGTCTAAACAGTAAAAGAATTGTGAACATCAATCAATATTCACAACCAACATTATTTACTGAAATTAACGTGCACGTGTTTATAGTGCTGATTTTAATATTTATTAATTTACGTTGTTTATTTAACAAGTATGCAGTAGAAATATGAGCCAGCTGATGTAAACGCCAACTGAAAGTCACGTGGTCGTGTTTTTTTTATAGGTACGCGGAAAGATACGCAACTGACGGGCTTAAAGTAGAAATTTAGCAGAGCTTTCTAAAGTGCTCACTTTACTGTGAACAGTCTTTTCATGGGCGTATTATGTACGAAGTTATACGGTGTCCAGATGAATGAATGTATTAAAGCAACCAACAAAATATTAGGAATAGTTACATTTAACACAAATAAAAGTGTTTTGAGTGTACACCCAAAAGTGATATGTTGTTAAGTCTCGTGTGTAATAAATTCAGTATTCTATCCGCGCATCCATTGAGGATTTTTACCTTCATGAGAAAGGTATGGGTGACATATTTCCAAATTCTTTGTGATACATTACATAGCATCAAAACTTGCTAGAGACATCATATTTAGTACTCTAATAGCTATACGCAAAACACTTGTCAACCCACCAAGGACAAGAATAAATTTTTGAACTCCTGTTACTGTGAAATATATGAATGCATTTTCCTGTTTAACGATTCTTTTCCAGGCATACTGCATGCCTACAAGATTGAAATGATCAGTGTTTCTGAATGATTGGAATTAAAGCAAACACACGCAGGTATGTGCGTGTGTAATTATGCACATACTGTGCTTGCCCAAAAAGGGACAAACCCCAGATAATCTAAAATGCTACGAGAGAGAACGATAGGAAGTTTCACGTAGTACTTTAATTGGTTAACGTCATGTTTTCTATTTTTTTTTTTTTTTTTTTTTTTTTTTTTTTGGCCTTTCGTCTAGTCTGAAGATTTCTTACAGGATGACTTGGGTACAAACAGATTCAACAAGATAACTGGTGCTGACACCTGTAATCAAGAACGTAATTTTCAAATCTATATTATCAAAACTTACCTCGAAGCATTGTGTGTTAATGTAGCGATCGAAAGAATTACTTATTATTTGATGTATTTCTAAGTTGGCAGATGTTTTTTTGATTTCTAAATCGAAGTTTATTGGTCATAGTACTTAGTTTAGAGTGGAATGGAGAGGTTTGGTCAGCTATTAACATTCAGGTATTGAGGTTTGATGATGATGAAGCTAGGTAAGAATGGAGCAGCGCCGGAATGCAAGGGCGGAGGGAACGGGAGGTCCCCGGGAAAAAACCCGCCGGGCCAGCGGCATCGCGCGGTACGATACCCACGATCGAAAATCCGGGAATCGAACCCGGTTTGCCTTGATGGGAGGCGAGCGATCTTGCCACTGCGCCACCGCGTCTCCATTGGTTTAGAAAACGTACGATCATATTGTTGTGAAACCAGGCTGCCGGGGCTCTGGGTCATTACGTGTGCGTGCCTGCTGAGTGAAACGAATTCACGCAACGGATCTTACGCCACACGCAGGCTAATTCAGACCCGGTGAGTTCGCTCCTCGCTGCCCGAGGGTAGATACGAGGCACGTCCAATCAGCTCGCGTGACCCCGCGTGTCAGACGGACACGCCTCTCTTCCTAACACTGCAACCAAATATACAGGTCTATGCAGAAAACTGCTTGAGGTATGATATATATATATATTTATATATATAACTACTTTTACTTATGTTTTTGTATTAAATATTTATCAAATTGCCATTTATTCTTGCAAAAATTAACTGACTACAGCATATTTTCGTCTGTTTTAAAGTAACTCATATTTACATTATCAAAATAAATAAATGTTATTCGTGTTGTTAAGTGGAAAATAAGGATTTTCGATAAGAAAAAAGTCCAGGAACACGACACTGAATTACCTTTGGTTTTGTAAAGAACCTCCACTCTTTTTTCTCTGTATATTACCTTGTACGTACACATGAACCATGTCATCCATTATTGTCAAAATGGTCTACAATATTAGTTAAAAAAACACATGCTATCCTCATAATAATTTTTTATATGCTATTCACGGTAAACTGAGCACTTTTGAAAGTCATCTCATTTGGAATAATAGCCAGTAAGTATATTTTATTTTCGCTTTAGAGTTAAATTCCGAGTGCGGTGGAATGTGTACACTGTGTTTATTACTTACATGAAAAGATTTATTTAAAAATGCCTCAAAAGTGCTCACTTTACCGTGAACAGCTTATAGCTTCCCTATGTGTATCCTACTAGTGGGAACTCTGAAGTGTGGTAGATAAATTTTCCAGTATATATTATCATGGAGTATTTGTACTTATCTATATACGTTATTTTGCCAAGTAAGAACGTATTAATATTTTAGAATGCAGGCCATCTCGATGGGTTTGCTATCATCCTCTTTTTTTCACATGGTTTAAAAATCTGAATCAAGAATCGCAGTTCAAACAGAAACATCTACTAATTTCCTATTATTCTGCTTCTATAACTAAATAAGTACCCTTATATACATGTAGCCAGAATTATGTTATAACGTTAGTTCTATAGTTTAACAAAGTCAAATCTTGTTTTATTTTTCTTATCGGTTACCTCCAAAAATAATACCATATTTTATCAGTCAGTCTGAATAAAATTATGTACAACCTTTCCCTAGAACAAATTTTGTTTTAACATTTTAGCTTAAAAATGAAGAATCGCATAAATTGTTGGTTAATTGGCTAATTCCGAGAAAATTTTAGAAATTTGTTTTCAAAGCTATATGAAACTTACAAATTTCACTGGCAAATTAGGCATTACGTTTTATTAAACATTTTTCTTTCATGATAAAGTTTGACAATTGAATCCATAAATATTGAACATCTGAAGCATTGTTATGGCGATCCTCTGCTGTGACAAATTGTTAAAAGGCTGTTTAATCAGAATTCCGCATAAAGAAATATAATAATGTCAATCTTGAAAGAGTGCGGTCATTCCTGAATTGATTATCCTTCAACGTAAGTAAATTTTTTCATAGCCGTGAAAACGCTAGTCTACCGAGCAGGCGAGGAGATAACTACAGCGGCAGCCACAGTCGTAAATGTCACTAAGGCACGACATGTTGTTAGGTTTTACCCGTTCGTCACACATTTGCGTGACGAAAGTACGCATAAACAAATGTTATGGACTTAACACACGCAAATGAAGAGAACCAAGGAACTCTGCAGAGCTGCTGCGTAATTTTCTTGTGAAATAGTTATTGTGGTACCTTTTCGTAGGGCGGCTAATTTTTGCCTTTTATCTACTGAAATACTGAAGTGTTACGGAGGTTTCGTATGTAGTAGATGCTGTATCTCTGATTGTCATTGGTTTTACATATTTATTAAATCCCACACCTTCCTGGCTTTGTTTCGCTTTTTTTCTTTTAGGCACAAACAAAGGAGAAGTAAGCACTATATTACAATGGACATAAATTGCTCCATATCCTCTCCACGTAAAACACTGAACAAGTGTTCAGTGTTCTTATTTGGCGGTTTTTTNNNGTGGATGTAGTGTTGGCTTGCTTGAAACATAAGTAACACGGGTTCTCTTTACGTAGGCGCCCGCCCGATTTACAAGTACAAATTTGTCGCAGTATATCAAAAAACATACAAAAATGCATGGGATAAATGGTTTACATTAAATGAAGCGTTTGGCTCAATTGTGGCACGTAATTTTGCCAATTTAATACAATATTTAAAACCGTAAGGATATCGTATTCTCTTAACGTATGAGAAGAGAGAGTAATGTTTGTGGTATGGAAAATGTAATGAAAGTTGTGTTTCCGTGTTGTATGACGTGAGGACAGAGGTGGCTTGCAGGCTCCAACCAAAAAGATAATGTGGTGAGTGCCATCTTCAAACTAGGGTGCACAGAATTCTTTAGTATCGGGAAGTTGGCGGGAGTTGGCTAGCTTTGGCATCGCCCTAACCTTCACGTCATGCCACTCTCCGCGACAGTGCCTCTACCGCTCAGTTTCGCACACGTCGACATTTCCTGCAGTCCATCTCGTTACACGCAGCATCTTTTCATTTTTCACAGGTTTTTGATACCATTCTGCACTGTTATATGTTTTACACCAAACATATTATAATACAGCTACATGGACTTATTACAAAAATAAATGGCAACATTGGAATTTTGTGTGACAGATTGTTTATTGTCGTTGACGTATTTTGGTTCGTTGATGAAAACGTCTGCCTTGGATAGGAGTTATTACGAAAATAACGTTTAATACAACATTAATTCTTGTTACTGACCTCTCAGAACTTGTTCGGGAGCAATGGTTCTTTTAGCCGCATAAATTTGACGCAGAATAATTGAAAAAAAAAAAAACGTTATGTAAACTACAGCTACAGAGAAATACGTAACTGTATTTGTATATGTATGTGTATACATATAATGCAATATGTATTCATACATCTACGAACTTGGATACATATCAAGTAAATGTGTCTGTACCTGTTCCCTCAAAATTAACCGTGACCGTGTGAATAACGAAGTTGACAGACGATACAACTCCCATTTCACAAATATGACACAGAATGTTACATAAGATTTCTGTTGGTAGTAAGGCGGCATGCAAGAAATGATTGTGATGTTTAGTTCTTGTAACCTGTACAGTGAAAAAAATATTAAGTGGTCTTAAGTGCGTAATATAAACTTAAGTGTAATATTTGTCTACCGAAGTTGCCAGATTAGGCATTAATAATAGCAGTGTCAGCAAATGAGACGGCGAAAAAGAAGGGTGTGTCCATCTTCAGATGTTGGAGCAGGGTGAATTGTCGAATGGTAAGGAAAATAATGAACCAAAAGAGAACCAGATAATCGTAAGAGCTATGGAAAGGTCTCGCTGTGCGTGAGTATTCAAAACATAAAATCAAGAACAGAATTTGAGCTACTTAATGTATTTAGCTGGGGTTTGTTTTATTTACTACATATTTGAACTCAGAAAACCATAACATACAGTTGATACAGTGTATGGCTTTCGAATAAAAAACTCTTAACTAATTTTGAATAGTAACATACAGAAACCTCAAGTTCATTACACTTGCAAAATAAATAGTTTTACAATTTGTAAATTTTTACTATGTATAACTTTATGATACCAAAATTAAGAAAAAAATAATTATAAACGAATTTTGTTTTCATAAAAACTCTTGTTAGAAAATTGTTGTGTAAAAAGGTAATTTTCCTTCAAGATATACACATTTCGGTATCATGAAATTGTAGATAATTTTTTTTTAGAAAATTATTTTGGCATAATAATTACTTTCATGGTTTATAGGCCTACCCATAATTTTTCGCAAAATGTTGGTAATTTTTTAAATTAAAAACTACATACTTTATCAACTATTGCTGTGTATGATATTATTTACCAGTATTCAAATATCTTGTCAGCAAATATAACCACATCAAAATATATTTAATAGTTAAACTTCTGTTCTTGATTTTATGTTTCGGTATTTTGCGGACTGCGAGACCCTACCATAGCCCTTACAACTTTTTTAAATATGTTCTGGAGTATTTTTAAAACCTAGTCAGCTAAATACAATGAAAAAAAATTGCATAGCGACATTTATGTTATCAAGGTCACTACAGAGGTTCTCCAGTATGATTTCTTGACCGTTGTCTTCGTCTGCCTTAAAACAGGTTGGCCAGTTAAATTGTCAAAGAAGGGGCAGCCATTGTCCCGTAGCGACACGGGATGTCTCTTATTTGGTGGTAACGAAGACACCTAGGTGGGAGATAGGAACAATTTATTACCCGCGCAGGACTGCCAACGTAGCACGTGGCGTAAAGCACTTCGGGTCGCACGGGTATTAGGAATTCCTCCACTGTTCCCCTTGTGCCCTCTACCGTCGTTCGCGGCTTTAAAATACGCCAACACGGTTATTAATGACACGGGGTTGCTGCGGCCCTCACACACGTAACAACGCCATTGTGCGCCGAGCATTAAGGTTCCGACTACTTGTGTCACGACTGACGAGCACAGAAGCGACGGTGGTTGGTTACACTGCGTAATCCTTTGTTTTCACCTAGTGATTAATGGTTACGTGCACACCCGAACCAGTTTACATATTCCATTTCGGTTTTACTTTCCGTTTACAGCATAGGGAAGACGAATGCTTTGTAGCGTCCGCTGAATTGAAAGGTTATAAAAGAGATGCTCGCACATACNTCCGTTTACAGCATAGGGAAGACGAATGCTTTGTAGCGTCCGCTGAATTGAAAGGTTATAAAAGAGATGCTCGCACATACGTGTCCTAAATCGAGAAATCGGGACTTCAAGCACGTGTAAAATGTTAAAAATACTTCACTGAGCTTTGTAAAGTAGCTGCCATTCAAACCTATTTAAAACTTTAGTTAAATATTTTGTTATGGATTTAATCTTGGTTATTTAATATATTTACTTAAAAGAAATTGCCAATACGAAACTCGACTAAGATTTTTTGCGTGATATACAAAGTTATTTAGTGATTAACACAAAATATTTTTTTCGTTGATTGCATTATATTTATTTCTGAGGTACTGCACATGACAAACACTATAAATAATTTTNACAAAATATTTTTTTCGTTGATTGCATTATATTTATTTCTGAGGTACTGCACATGACAAACACTATAAATAATTTTTATGCTGCCACAAAAATAGTTTAGAGGTATTTATATTTTAAAAAATACTTTTTTTTCTAGTGAAGTTACCAAAGTACGATGCAATAGTATTTGTATAATAATTCCGAATTTATCTTTGTCAAAGTAGTGATATTCTGGTGATTGAAAAAGGGTACGATGTAGTACATCCAATGTGAAAGCTTCAGCATCTCGTATTTGATTCTGTTTTAAAGTAACTCGTATCTAGCTCATATTTACATTATCTAAATAAATGCATGTTATTTGGGAAGTTTAATGGTATACATGTATTTTGTGTAAGAAAAATCAAGGAACACAACCTTTAAATAATAATGGTTTTGAAAAGAACCTCCACTTTTTTTCTATGAATTGCCTTCTATGCACATAATTACATAAACCATGTCATTCACTTTTGCCACAAATGAATTAATATAATAGTTTTGGGAGGCCCTGCTGCAGTGTCGCATGTATACTCCGTATCACTCTAATAGACTCTTAGATTGCCGTGGGTAGGTAATCAAACAATTTTATATTTATACACTACTCTACAATTTGACAATTTTTGCCAGGTGTTTTTGTACGTATGAACTTATTATGTCAACACAGCATAACTTCTTGGCTGTTGATAATCGCCAGCCATCTGGAAACAGCGCACGTCATGCACTCTTTACCGCAATCTGAGAGTGAGACGGACTACAGTACCGACTGAAGCCAGGGGGCGGTGCTTGGTGCTTATTCGCGTACTCAGTACTGGAAGATGAGCCGGCGAGAGGAAAATGATGCTCCAAGTACGCGAGAAACCTATCAACTGACCACGCCGTTTCTCCGAAACCGCTCATTCAAACGGTTTCATATTTCGGGGATTGGCGCACAGTTTCTCTCTTGCCATCGCTGAATGATTAAATAAAGTAAGACAATTAAAAAAATATATATTTACTAAACGTTTTTTGCAAAATTCCGGAAAAGTTGCAGCGTGAAAAGTAAGACACTTAAAAGTGGAGATAGGAAAGACATTTTACATAAATGTTGCTGAATTGTTGTGAGTGACCTGGTCTTCACGTAATAGACTGGTAAGTTCACGGAATTTTATGGTCAACATGAATGATCAGGCATCGAGTTAAAACAGTAGCCTACATCAAACTCGATATATAAAGGCTCAAACAATTTTTTGGTTCCTAAATTACCGGCCTCACGACAAAGTACACTATCGCAATCAGTTGACATCGGTTCGATTCTATACAGAAGTACGAATTTTAGAAATTGCTCGACGTCANAAGTACACTATCGCAATCAGTTGACATCGGTTCGATTCTATACAGAAGTACGAATTTTAGAAATTGCTCGACGTCAGACTGGACTGAACCAGTTAGTGGTCTGACTGTGTAACCTTAGTTCGTAAGCGAACGTTTTGGTAGTTTCAACGTTCTGAGTGTTTAAATTAAATATAATATCTATTTTATGTATCCTGTAGAATGATTATGAACAACTAACAAACAAAATTAATATAAAACAAATTTATTATGAATGCTACATATTCAATTAGAAGCGCATAATCTTCTACAACATGATTCAATTCATACAGAGAAGAAAGTAAACTGAAAGATGAAACAGTTCACAACTGAATAATAAAGAATATTAGTTCATCGCAACATAAAGAAAATTTCCGCTCCATAAAAAG
Source organism: Clitarchus hookeri (assembly GCA_002778355.1). Taxonomy (NCBI): domain Eukaryota; kingdom Metazoa; phylum Arthropoda; class Insecta; order Phasmatodea; family Phasmatidae; genus Clitarchus; species Clitarchus hookeri. The sequence goes on from NQII01000893.1 coordinate 223,947, forward strand.
TATAACTGGAAAAACAAATAACTTCTATTTTTATATATACATATTCCACAAAATTATTTGTAATTGTGACACGTTTAATAGAAAATGGAATGATATAAAAATGAGACGTGGCTTTAAGCAGTGAAGTAGCTAGTAAAGGGATTTTATTTTCAGTGGAATGTCACACATTCGTATGTTTTTACTTCCAAATGATTACAGCAGCCGTACCACTGTTGTATGCGCTGCGCGAAATCACCAAGCCTGCGGAGACCTTCGCGGAAACTCAACTTCTTGTTGGCTAATGAGCTCTCCTCTGTTTCTCTTTCAACCTTGTTCTCCCCGAACTGGTTTCACAGTCACCACGACTACGGCCTTTCCAGATATTTGCTACATTATATACAACATCCTTAATCGCTGTCCTCCGATGATGAGCACAATAGCAAAGTCAGGGCTCCAGTGGACGATACACGGGTTTACCTGCATCTAACAAAATAAACGCACAATATTTAAAGATAAAGACTAGCCAAAAAAATGTTCTACTGGATCCTTTCACTAGTTTTAACTTTTCATTAGTCTATAAGCTGAGTTCCAGGCTGCCGTGATCGCCACGTTGTTACATCACATGACTCGGCGCCCAAAGTAATCAGGTTATACCATCACTTTTATTTAACCTTTATCTTCTGAACCNTAATAGAAAATGGAATGATATAAAAATGAGACGTGGCTTTAAGCAGTGAAGTAGCTAGTAAAGGGATTTTATTTTTCAGTGGAATGTCACACATTCGTATGTTTTTTGAAGGTTTACTAATGTCGTCGGCATGGTGACAACATACGCCTGCGCGAAATCACCAAGCCTGCGGAGACCTTCGTGGAAACTCAACTTCTTGTTGGCTAATGAGCTCTCCTCTGTTTCTCTTTCAACCTTGTTCTCCCCGAACTGGTTTCACAGCCACCACGACTACGGCCTTTCCAGATATTTGCTACATTATATACAACATCCTTAGTCGCTGTCCTCCGATGATGAGCACAATAGCAAAGTCAGCCGAGGTCACCTGCTATGTGCCCAAATGGACGTAGATACAAAATAAACGCACAATATTTAAAGATAAAGACTAGCAAAAAATTTTTCTACTGCATCCTTTCACTAGTTTTAACGTTTCATTAGTCTATAAGCTGAGTTCCAGGCTGCCGTGATCGCCACGGTGTTACATCACATGACTCGGCGCCCAAAGTAATCAGGTTATACCATCACTTTTATTTAACCTTTATCTTCTGAACCNTGTTACATCACATGACTCGGCGCCCAAAGTAATCAGGTTATACCATCACTTTTATTTAACCTTTATCTTCTGAACCGTGGAACGTGAAACTTGAAGAGCAAGTTACGATACGCCCTTGTAAAAGCCTGAAACAATGTGATCTGCGGAAAAGATAGATAGATAATCAAATACAAAGTGCTTTTAAATTTCTGAAATTGATGTAATTAGAAGTTTATATAGAGTAATGGAAGGTACTGTTGAAGGAAAAAAAGTGAAAATGAATTCTTTCTGTACACAGTGTGTGTAAAAATATGTTAGGTTGTTAGTATGTTAGACTGACTTAAGGTAACCTAACTTAAGCTAATCCAAACAAACTTTAACTGCTGAAAAGCTTTCAACTTAGGGTTCCGCCTACGTGGTGCTTGAACTGCGATGCAGTGTGTTTGAAATAGTTTTTTTTTTTAACGAAATTATTAAACGTGCTCCCAGTATGTTTACCTACGAAAATACATCGTACCCCAGACGAGGACGGAATGGTACTTTAAAGTTACCGCGCACGCTATAAATATTATTTTGGTGCCCTCCAATATAGTTAAAAACGGCTATTTCAGACTGCCGTATCTTAAAACATCTATCCGTACACGAGCCAAACTACGATAGGAGCCTGTATTGAATTTTACTACATACTTCATACAATAAAATTATAGGGCCACCGCTGAAAGTCCTATAGGTACACGTAGCATCACGAGAACACTACACGCCAGTTCAGAGCCCTGTTCGTAGCGGCGATGGCCTTCTTGTAGCGCGTGCCAGTATAGCCCTTATAGCTCCCGCGTCTCTCACTAAAAAAAGAAGAAATCGGAATTTCCCTTTTTCCCCTATTCCCAACCTCCTGCTATATCAATCCACATTGTCTGTTCATGCTCTGGCATTCCGGTTGTTTTACTTCATGCTCTCTCGTTCCTGCCAATCTCTCTCTCTCTCCCACGCTAGTTCTCTATCGCCCGCTCTATCCCTTGGTTTTCTCATATTCCTTCTGGTCTCTTTTTTCTCTCTTGCTTTCTTGTCTTCCACCGGTTTACTCTCTCTCTCTCTCTCTCTCTCTCTCTGTCTCTTGCTTTTTACGTCCTCCATATTGAATCCCTGCACCTGCCGCCAGTCGTCTGCTGTAGGCGGCCATCTTTGGTTCTCGCGCTTGCTACCAGAGTGGGCTAAGATTTACCGTTCGCAGCTAGGAGTGCTGGTATCGATGCGGCCATTTTGTGTGCTGGTAATCACATCACCTACATGAGCGCGCTAGCATCGGGGAGTTNATGCGGCCATTTTGTGTGCTGGTAATCACATCACCTACATGAGCGCGCTAGCATCGGGGAGTTTAGTTCAAACGGTGGTCGCTAGGAGCGCTGGAATTTTTTTAGTTGATTGTTGTTTCTGAACTCAAAAAATGCAGGAGGCGTGCCGGATCGTTCAGGGAACCCCTTGGGTTGGCAGTGGAGCGTCTTGACCAAAAGACTACTGCGACATCTAGGAAAGGAGGATGTTTAATGTCGAATACGTTTATAGTTATTACCACCCCGGCATTCGGAAAAACATTGGACAGGCCCCGACTTTATATAAAAATCACCATTACATGGGGAGGGTTAGGAGAAGAAATAAAGTAAATACTCGCATCGGCCTACGACTCTCCAGATAATAAATCTGTCATCACGAAAAAAAGAGGATATTTAAAGTCGAATACATATAGAAAAAACTGTAGCCACTACGCGCACACGCACACACTTTAATATGTGTAAACGTTATATTTATATATATATATACATTAATAGCACTGGTACTATGTCTATTCCGGTCCGCGTGACTACTGGAAACTAATTAAAACTACATTCGCATGTAACAGTTCTGCGATCACGCACGAGCGCGCGCGCAATTTTGTATCTGCAACTTGTCCGTGCATTCAGCGCGGCACACAGCGAAGCCGGACCACACACGCTAGCCTAGAGTCGCACTGTGCACGCGTAAATTACGCTTTGAGCCCACTTGGCTGTAATTTCCNTTGTCCGTGCATTCAGCGCGGCACACAGCGAAGCCGGACCACACACGCTAGCCTAGAGTCGCACTGTGCACGCGTAAATTACGCTTTGAGCCCACTTGGCTGTAATTTCCGAACTGTTTATGATACAGCCACCAAATTCATAACATAGGTATCATCAGCATCGACGCAAATGAGGAACCCGAGAGCTGGTAATGTTGTGAAAACTATACTGAAATGTACACATTATACTGATGATGATGATGAAACGCCAGCATCCGCAAAGCAAAAGTGTAAACGCGTCACTGATGATAATGGCTACTTGAAGATGGGGCTAAATAAACGGGGATTCGAACCCAATCATCTGGTTTTGAGTTATCTCGCAAAATGCTCATCACAGAAGAACATGCATGCAGACATTTCTGCGAAGGAAGTCGTGCAGTCTAGCTGCTTATTTTCTGAAGATTCCAATGACTTGGTTGGTAGACTGCTGATTTTGGTTAAATTGCAAAATAACCGGTTATCTCTCGAACTCTTATGAAGAGTGATGTGTGCGAATGAGTGTTTCCAGTTCCTATTTCACAGTGGTTCTCTCACACCATATCGGTATTTACAGTACAACAGATGTCCTTTTGATTGTAGGTAAACTAGGTATGCATGCCAGAAAAACAAAATGTTTCGTTGATTTCCTTTTGATTGTAGGTAAACTAGGTATGCATGCCAGAAAAACAAAATGTTTCGTTGATTTCCTTTTGATTGTAGGTAAACTAGGTATGCATGCCAGAAAAACAAAATGTTTCGTTGATTTCCTTTTGATTGTAGTAAGAATAACAATAGTTTTCATCCGTTTTCATTGCGCGTAAACTACGCAAGTTTAAACAATATACGTACATGATTTATTTTATTGTGCGTAAACTATGCACGTCAGAAAACAACTGTCTTAGTAAATGTTATTTCCTTTTAGACGATCTATCCAACTATACCAAATTCGACCCCTATCCCTATTTTAAATTCCAAAGCTCACCCCTCATACCCCTATCACTGGCATGTTCGGGGAATGTAATTGCTACCAATCGATGATTCATACAGGGTATAATTATCACATATTTTTCGCGAACCCCCGGTGTCATGTTGTTTCCGGAAAATGGGGGTCATACAGGTGCTGTGAATCACCCTGTATATATAAATTTTACACATATAAAGCGCGTGTGTGCGAGTATGTGTGGCCTGCAGTTTTCTCTCTATGTATTAGACTTATTTTTTTTTTGTGATGACAAGTTTATTATCTGAAGAGTGCATAGGCCGGTGCGAGTATTTACTTTATATCTTGTCTTAACACTCCCCATGCAATGGTGAATTTTGTATAAAGTCGGGACTTGCCCAAATTTTTTTCTGAATGCCAGGATGGTAATAACTATATTTGCATTCGACAGTAAACATCCTCGTTTCCTATATGTTGCAGTAGTCTTGTGGTCAAGACGGTCGACTGCCAAATACAACCAACTAAAAAAATTCCAGCTCTCCTAGCGACCACCGTTTGAACTAAACTCCCCGATGCTAGAACACTCCTGCAGGCGACGTAAATACCAGCAGACAAAATGGTCGCATCGATACCAGTGCTCCTAGCTGCTAATGGTATAACTTAACACACTCTGGTGGCAGGTGCGAGAATCAAATATGGTCGCCTACAGCAGACGACTAGTGGCAGGGTCGGGGATTAAAAATGGAATACGTTAAAAGCAAGAGAGAGAGAGAGAGAGAGAGAGAGAGAAAAGGGGTGGGAGACAACAAGGCAAAAGAGAGAAAAAGAGACCAGAAGGAATATGAGAAAACGAAGGGACAGATCAGATAAGAGAGAATGGGCATGGGAGAGAGTGAGAGACAGGAAGGAATGAGAGAGCATTAAGTAAAAAAAATGGAATGCGAGATCATGAAGAGACAAGGTGGAATGACAGACCTTGAGATTAGGAATAAGGAAAAAAAAAGAAGAAATTATAAGGGAAAAAGGGAAATATCGAAGGGAAAACAAGATGGACGCTTCTGACGAGAAATTATAGAGTGGGAGGTTTACGCGAAACGTCAGCCAAGATGGTCGCTGTTGCACCGCAGCACCATGTCAGGATGTCAGGTGGGCCAGAACCCACTATTTCTTACTACTGTCGATGAATATTTGTGATGATTCACTTGGGTCGTTCAGAACAAAAGGTCGACGCTTTCATTGCATGTCAAATTCTCTGATCTAATCGACAATGCCAGCTATTCAGAAAGAAAAAAGTCAAACAGCTGCAAGGGTGTAGAGGACTATAGTAAAGCAAAACAAATTTTCACCTTCCACATAATTAAAATTTAGAAAGTTAAATTACTAATAAGAGTTTATTGTATCACTGAAACTAGGGAGCCAGCAACATGGAGAAGTTACAGAGCACGTATTGTCTTGCTGTATAACGTCCATTTTAATTAATGCCCGCAGAACCGAAACGGAAAGACAGTAGTGGGATGATGGTTGACTTGATAATTATTGATTTTCCTCTCATGACTGAGGCAAACAGAGGCAAAGTTATTCGCGACGATTCTCATAACACACTAATTAGACGATTGGCATGTGTGCATTAAGGTTAATACAGTTCAATTTTATAAATTCTGCGGGGTTCTGTAGCGCAGTTGTAAAAATGCTGATCGTGTAAGAACATGTTGAAAGTTTTTTTTAGCCAACTAATTTATGACTTATACGTAATGTGAACTGTCCACTCTTATATCAAGTCAAGTACATTCATTTGCACACAAAAATTGACCACCATGAACGAATCGCATGAGTGCAATGGAAGTTGCCACACAATATCGTCATGGTCAGACATGCATGTCACACATGACATGTGACTCATTTGCGTTTAATGGGGTATGCTTGTGCAGATGTACCACTAGTGGACATATATATACCTATATCATTCATAGCTGCAAGACACCGAATAAGGCCTTAGTAGCAGTGTGAAACACAGAGCCAACGTCAGTGAACACGCAGCATGCCCCAACGGCGCATTTAACAAACCTGCTGGATGATTTTGTGAGAAGCCGCATCCTTGGCCTCCGAGAGGCATGTTGGACGTTTCGGCACATCGCTCGCCACTTGAATCGTTCTGCCTACACTGTGAGTCCGCGTTGGACGCAGTGGGTACAGGAGGGTATACACACCTGTCGAGAAGGCTTGGGTCGAACCCGGTGGACCACCATCATGGAGGATCGTTTCATCTTGCGACGGGCTGTAAGGACCCCTCCGGCGTCGCTGCGCACCATCCGGAGATATTTCACCGCAGCTGGGCATACACCTGTGTCCACCAGTACCATATAAAGGCGGCTAGCACAGCGGGATCTGTCGTCCCTTGTGACGTCTACCATTACGACCTGAGCGATGCCGAGCACGTGTGACCTTCTGCTGGGAACAGGAAGCATGACAGCTTGCGTGTTGATGACGAGTGGTGTTCAGCGACGAATCACGGTTTTGTCTGGACACGGACGACCGTCGAATTCGAGTCTGGAGAAATTTTGGCCAGCGTCATGATCCACACTTCATTGTACAGCGGCCCACCACCCCAACGAGAGGTGTCATGGTTTGGGTTGCCATTTATTACAATTCCCGCACCCCACAGGTGGTAATAGAAGAAACCCAGGAAATTCTGCGACCCTGTGCGCTCTCCCTCCTGGTGCACATGTTTTTTGTGGTACAATATTTTAATGTTTTCTGTATACATACTACCATGTACTGTGCCTGCGCCCACTTCCGTGCGATGACACCTTCAGGGTAATCAATTTTTTTTCGCAAATGAGTGTAAAATGAATGTGTTTTAAAGGGGTGGTTAAAGTAATACCCGTATACTTGGAAATGCTACGATTTAACCCAGAGCTCTATCAATATAAGCATCTTTTTTCAAGTGAACATAATTTTTGTTAATTTTGAAAGGCAAGATGTTGATATGTGTGCGGTACAGTCGTATGTTTATGCTTGACTTGGTACAGAAGTCGTACTCCATTTGGTTGAAAATCATTCAAGCAGGGGCTTAAAACTCAATTTAAAAATCCTTAATTACGTATGATTGCCTTTGTTTTAGTTTGCAACGTGGTTTGATGTACAGTATTTTGCGCATTCGACGCCTAGCAGTGCGAGAGCTCTAAGGAATGGAACTAACACTCTCACAACAATAACTCAATGCCAACATGGCGTTGGTAACGTGCCGCTATGAGACTTTTAGCTATGGCGTTATTTTCGAACGTATTAATAATTATACAGGTATTCTGCACTTCCCTATAATGCTTTAAATTTTTGTTCGTAAAATTTTTAATANGACTTTTAGCTATGGCGTTATTTTCGAACGTATTAATAATTATACAGGTATTCTGCACTTCCCTATAATGCTTTAAATTTTTGTTCGTAAAATTTTAAATAAAAAAAAAACTATAGGAACTGGATTTTAATAAACCATTTAAACATATTTACTGCAAAATATTTTACAATAAAACAGTAATATTACAATTATTCAATTTAATTACCTACGTCCATTGTAAGAATCATTCAAGAACACAGCACATTATAAATACTAAAAAGTTTTTTAACGAAAATTTTTCACTGAAATGAGAGAATAGATTTGGGAGGCTCTTAACATCGAGGTCTTGAGAGTCGATGAGGGTGAAGCGAAGTGAGTATGTAGCAACGCCGGAATGTAGGGATGGGGGAAACGGGAGATCCCCAACCCGCCGACCAGTGGCATCGTCCGGCACGAGTCCCACATACGAAAATTCGAGGACGACCTTGCCGGGAACCGAACCCGGTTCGCCTTGGTGGGAGGTGGGTAATCTAACCACTATACCACCGCGGCCCATCTTTTTCACTGAAGGTGTCTGCATACAGGCAAACAATCATAATTAGGGAAAGCAAAACTCTCTTAATGCTCCTGATACTGCACAGTAACTAACTTCAGACCTCCAACACGCAACAACTTTTTTATTGCGATGAAAACTGTCAAAATCAGGTGACTTTGAATGAGGCTAGCTCGCAGTTTACTTAAGTACGTGTTTTGAAATGTTAGCTCTTTAAACTCTGACCAAATTTGAATGGAACTCTTATGCATTAAAGTTACGGGATTTTTTTTTAATTCAACGAAACATGTTTATTTTTTTATAAGTAGTTGTAAACAGACCTCCACGCCATTGTCTGAGCGCGTGATTCTAAAAGTTCTTCGGAGGAAAGGCAAATCGTGAGCCAGTGATGGGGAATATGTGCAAAGGTCGGAAACAATCTAGCTTGTTAGTCTACGCTACTGTCATAAATGCACCCACCCCTTCACCCCTCTCTGTGCATCGCCGCAACGTAAAACATAATATTTTAACTGCAAACCAGGCGTGGTGCAGGAGTTTCGGAAATGTCCTTCAGTCAGCTTTATCTCGACATCGACTGCCTTAAGAGAGCCGTATCCGTTTCATATTGGATTTTTTATACAAATATTTGTAATCAAATTTCATGGCCAGACATTAAACATCACACCTTGGCCTGACATGCAGGGCTACTTAACAAAATTTTGGAAGTTTGTATGGTTTCAGAAATATTAATAATTTCCCATGTGGGACAGAAATTATTAAATAATGGCGGAACCTTAGATTAAAATTACAGATGCGAAACGAATCACGTGAGAAAAATAAGTTGTACTTCGAAATAACTGTTGACATGTTCCTCGTGCCTTGACCAACTTGGTTTTAAAATATTGAATCGGGAAGTAAAGTTACGGAGGAATGCGTCAATCCAAGATGGCGGGGGCACCACCCTCTTAAGAGGACTATGCCCATGGAGCGTAAATTGCTTTACAGTATGTTTGAAATACATTTTTTTTTACGAAACTACTTTACGCGCTTTATTTGTACTGATCTACAAAGATAAAATACACATGAAGCGAGTTACTAAGACTACTTTCAAGATACCATGCTTATACAAACACTATTTCCTAGATTTTCAATATAGCTGAAAACTTTTTTTTGCCCTGCCTTATCACATAATGTACTAATCGGAAATAGTATAGAGACATGTACTAAGCTTTGCTAGAGACTTTCTAGCAATAACATGATAGTGTCCCTTTAAAATCCCATAGATCCAGCCGTACAACGAGTGCAATGCACACCACCAAGCGTATAGACCCTCCTGGGCGATAGGTACAAGAACTGGTGTCTCCCTCCACCGCTCCCTCGCTACTGTGCCTTGCGTGGCCAAATGGCTCCAGGTATTTTTTTTTTACTAACTACTCTAAAACTAAGTGTTATGTGAGCCCGCGGTAGGGACGGGAGTTTAGTGCGTCTCAGGGCTAAGCCCCATACGCCTACAAGGAAGGGAGTATCATGCAAGGAGACATGCATCACGGCAAAGAGGGATTGGGCTGCCATGGCCAGATTGTGGCCATGACAACCTCCCTAAGTGTACTTATAATTAAACTATAGTTAGAAGAGAAAGGGAAAAACCGGCATAGTCACCGTAAAAACTCTTTCGACAGGAAATAATTAAAAATTGCTTCATGCATTATCATATTTAACAGAGAATGCTACAGGAGACAGAGGATAGGAATCATGTTCTTTATTATAATGGGATAAAAGTGCTAGTAGAGAGGGGGCAAGCTCCAGGTACCTGCATACGTCTCTTTTTAACTAAGCGGATGCGCACCGCGCACCGTTCTAATTGGTTTAGTCCAATGCCTCGCAGTGACGTTTGTGCAGCTTGGCAGAGCTGCCTGGCGTCAGTGTACGTCTGCAAACTGCCCGTGTCGCAACGTGATGCGGCAAGTTAACAGTCGCCCCGTATTCAGAAGACCAGCCCCCGTCACAACTCTCCCCTTTCCCACCAAACAAAANTCTACGCTACTGTCATAAATGCACCCACCCCTTCACCCCTCTCTGTGCATCGCCGCAACGTAAAACATAATATTTCAACTGCAAACCAGGCGTGGTGCAGGAGTTTCGGAAATGTCCTTCAGTCACCTTTCTCTCGACATCGACTGCCTTAAGAGAGCCGTATCCGTTTCATATTGGATTTTTTTATACAAATATTTGTAATCAAACTTCATGACCAGACATTAAACATCACACCTTGGCCTGACATGCAGGGCTACTTAACAAAATTTTGGAAGTTTGTATGGTTTCAGNCCAGACATTAAACATCACACCTTGGCCTGACATGCAGGGCTACTTAACAAAATTTTGGAAGTTTGTATGGTTTCAGAAATATTAATAATTTCCCATGTGGGACAGAAATTATTAAATAATGGCGGAACCTTAGATTAAAATTACAGATGCGAAACGAATCACGTGAGAAAAATAAGTTGTACTTCGAAATAACTGTTGACATGTTCCTCGTGCCTTGACCAACTTGGTTTTAAAATATTGAATCGGGAAGTAAAGTTACGGAGGAATGCGTCAATCCAAGATGGCGGGGGCACCACCCTCTTAAGAGGACTATGCCCATGGAGCGTAAATTGCTTTACAGTATGTTTGAAATACATTTTTTTTTACGAAACTACTTTACGCGCTTTATTTGTACTGATCTACAAAGATAAAATACACATGAAGCGAGTTACTAAGACTACTTTCAAGATACCATGCTTATACAAACACTATTTCCTAGATTTTCAATATAGCTGAAAACTTTTTTTTGCCCTGCCTTATCACATAATGTACTAATCGGAAATAGTATAGAGACATGTACTAAGCTTTGCTAGAGACTTTCTAGCAATAACATGATAGTGTCCCTTTAAAATNCGGAAATAGTATAGAGACATGTACTAAGCTTTGCTAGAGACTTTCTAGCAATAACATGATAGTGTCCCTTTAAAAAATCCCATAGATCCAGCCGTACAACGAGTGCAATGCACACCACCAAGCGTATAGACCCTCCTGGGCGATAGGTACGCGGACTGGTGTCTCCCTCCACCGCTCCCTCGCTACTGTGCCTTGCGTGGCCAAATGGCTCCAGGTACCTGCATACGTCTCTTTTTAACTGAGCGGATGCGCACCGTTCTAATTGGTTTAGTCCAATGCCTCGCAGTGACGTCTGTGCAGCTTGGCAGAGCTGCCTGGCGTCAGCGTACGTCTGCAAACTGCCCGTGTCGCAACGTGCTGCGGCAAGTTAACAGTCGCCCCGTATTCAGAAGACCAGCCCCCGTCACAACTCTCCCCTTTCCCACCAAACAAAANTGCGGCAAGTTAACAGTCGCCCCGTATTCAGAAGACCAGCCCCCGTCACAACTCTCCCCTTTCCCACCAAACAAAATAAACTCCGTACAACACGTGGAGGAAGCGGTTACTCTTCCTAAAACATTAACCCTCGTAATAACTTTTTTTTTTACGCTCGAGAACGTCATGAAATAAACATCTTTAGCACATAAACTTCGGAGTATAAACATGTATAAATAATAACACGTTCACCTTAACAAAGGAACTTTCACGTGAGATGTTTACATAGAAAACCACAAAGAGAAAACATTGTTTATGGTGTCTGATGTTATGCTGTCGGGTGGGGTCCACAAAAGTGTTGTTCGGTATTTGTCTTACACTAATTATTTCCATTTCTACTTTAACACTCATTTATAATGTTTAAAAGGTATCTCGCCGCTCTTGAAAATCTAAACATATTATACTGTGAAACGAAAACATTTCTAAACATTACTAAAATATCATCAGGCCTTCTTCCCCAATTATCTTGTGTAATACTGTAAGCATAACGGAGTGAGAATTACGCCTTACAGCCCGTCATCNAGGCCTTCTTCCCCAATTATCTTGTGTAATACTGTAAGCATAACGGAGTGAGAATTACGCCTTACAGCCCGTCATCATCTATTCGTTTACAAAAAGGGAGAACCAGATAACTTTTTTTATGTGTTATTTCCATACAACTATTATATTGACTCCAGAATTTTTGCAGGTCTTAAAAAAGTTAATTTTTCTGCAGTCACTCTAGAGCGTGAAATTGCTGGTACATGTCAAGTCTGGCATGTGTGTAAACAGAGTTAAAGTAAGTACGACTTCCTTTTTTTTTTTGGCTTTACACTCTCAATTTGAAGCAGTGAGAATTAAGCCAAATCAGTGGAAACAGTGAAAATTGCGCAACTGGATTCAGTGCCAGATAACGGATTAATATTGTGTTTGAATTTCACTGATTTATTTGTGATTTCCACTGAATCTCAAGAATTCCACTGCTATAAGTCACTTGTTCTCAGTTAATTTGCTTGATTCGCCGGTCAGCAGTAGTTTATCAACTCACTTTCAGTGAATGTAAATTCACTGATTGATATCACTGATTCGGACTTAGAGTGTAGGTAAATTCGCAGCGGGATTNAGGCCTTCTTCCCCAATTATCTTGTGTAATACTGTAAGCATAACGGAGTGAGAATTACGCCTTACAGCCCGTCATAATCTATTCGTTTACAAAAAGGGAGAACCAGATAACTTTTTTTATGTGTTATTTCCATACAACTATTATATAGACTCCAGAATTTTTGCAGGTCTTAAAAAAGTTAATTTTTCTGCAGTCACTCTAGAGCGTGAAATCGCTGGTACATGTCAAGTCTGGCATGTGTGTAAACAGAGTTAAAGTAAGTACGACTTCCTTTTTTTTTTGGCTTTACACTCTAAATTTGAAGCAGTGAGAATTAAGCCAAATCAGTGGAAACGGTGAAAATTGCGCAACTGGATTCAGTGCCAGATAACGGATTAATATTTTGTTTGAATTTCACTGATTTATTTGTGATTTCCACTGAATCTCAAGAATTCCACTGCTATAAGTCACTTGTTCTCAGTTAATTTGCTTGATTCGCCGGTCAGCAGTAGTTTATCAACTGACTTTCAGTGAATGTAAATTCACTGATTGATATCACTGATTCGGACTTAGAGTGTAGGTAAATTCGCAGCGGGATTNACTTTCAGTGAATGTAAATTCACTGATTGATATCACTGATTCGGACTTAGAGTGTAGGTAAATTCGCAGCGGGATTTACTTTTACATATTAAAAATTGTGGTAATAGATTTGCATAACAGTTCGTTACTTGCTTTATCTAACATTTTTTCCCTTTTTTATTATGTATCAAGGATTTATTTTGAACTTTTTTTGGCCTCACGTTATTTTGTCACCTCTAAGTTGTAATTTGCTGTTATTTTCCATACTTTAGGATAAGGTAAATGTGGGAAGTTTTAGCGTTTCAGAGAATTCTTTCTCAGAAACAGGAATGGGCGCTTGCGACCCCAATGCTTTACACTCCATAATACCAATAATAATAGTAATAAAATAAAAAATGGACAAAATAGTTGAATATAGAGCGAGAGAGATTGCAACAGATAACAAGTACTGACTAACCGATGTCTACGTATAGTGTGAGAATACGAGTTTACCATCCTCACGGGAATTAAATCTAGCAATAAGACGTCACGAAATTATGTAATGCTATTCTACACATTAGTTTTCTAGTTTTTAAGAAGTTTTCTCTTATGTGTGTTTTCTTTACAAAGTAATTCCCCCCTTCCACTTTTTATAAATTGTTCCGTATTAGTGGCAACAGTTTCACACAAGTTGTCTATTTCAAGGCATGAAAAAAAAGGAGGGGCGGGGAGGTTTGTACTGTAAACTTAATCTGAAGTTACACTTTAGAACGACCAAGTGTTCCTTTCATCCTAAGCGGCGTCGGTACCTAGGAATTATTATACATCAGTTCTTTTCCTCTTGTTTCCTACGCTTCTAGACAGTCACTCAACCATATTTTAGAGTTCATTGAGAGAAATAAGGCTATATTTTAAAAGAACTAACGTTTCTTTAGTAATTTTGAATAATTATCATGCACTCTGAGCAGATGCCCGCCAGCAGAGAAGATGTATGGAAATCTCAGCAGAAGTAGTCTTGTTATCTGTTCAGCCCCAGTTATTATATTTGTCTTCATAATTTAACCAATGTGATGGAATCACACACCGTAATACTATGTGCTCACATCACCTCATGCAATGAAGACCTCTCGTTGAGTAGAGCCTCCCGGACTGCTGATGGTTCGCGCTCAACCTCGGCNACATCACCTCATGCAATGAAGACCTCTCGTTGAGTAGAGCCTCCCGGACTGCTGATGGTTCGCGCTCAACCTCGGTATCTCTCGATCTGTAAGCGCTGACTGGGTGTGGATATTCTTGTAGTTCGGAAGGTCCATTTGCTTTAGTCTTGCTTTGCATATACATTATACGTAAATCCCAAAACCAAAACATACATATATAACGGTTTCGGGTAAAGGATAATTAGACCCACGTCTGCATTACTTATCAATGAATGTAAATAATAACACAAAAGTAACGAAGCGGTAAGTAAATTTTCCCAAGATTTTTATGCTAGTTCCCTGGCTTGATACAAGGGGACTTCTTGGTCGTTTCCGTCTTTCTGTGATACCTTCACGGTAAGAATAAGTATCTTAAAAGGGAGAGTTGGATGCCATTTTGGGTTTATCCCTTTTCCAACTTTACTCCTATTTAATATTAACTTTCTTAATGTAATTTTGTCATAGCGTAAAATATAATCTCTTATGTCTAAAATAAAGTTCCCGACTGATTGACTCACCCACTCACTCATCAATGCATAGTCCAAACCGCTGGACGCAAAAGCATAAAAATTTAGGGATGACTTCTCCTTAGGGTGCAGACACCCACTAAGAAAGGATTTTTTTTCGATTCAACCCTTGAGAGAGTGAAATGGGGCAAAATATGTTTTCGTGAACAGCTTGATAGCTCATTAATCCGGTGAGATATTTTTGTGCTCTTAGGTTTAAGAGGTAGTCTATGCTAATGCCCAAAAAAATATGTCATAATTTTTTTAATTCAGCCTCTAAAAGGGCGAAAAGAGGTAAAATAAATTTTCGACTATTCCTTGATAGCTCTTTACCGCAATAAGATATCGCGATTTTCTTTGCTTTAAAACGCTACCTACATAAATGCTTAAAAAAGATTTAAGGGTATTTTGAAATTCTACCCCTTATTGAGTGAAAAGGGGTAAAATATGTTTTTAAAGATTCCTCATTAGTTCAGTAACCCAGTATGATATTGTTATACGCTTGCTATAAAACGTTAACTAAATAAATACGTATACATAATTTCAGGATTCTTTTAAATATAAATCCCCAACCAGGCCAAAAGATTGGAAATGTATAATTTCCATGCTTGAAACCTTCAAATCAACATGTTTTGTAAAAACGTATGTATCAAAAGAAGTATGGATAGAAACGAAACCTGTATTTTACCGGGGAAATAATGTGTTCGTTTCCAATAGCGGCAGAAGAAAGTTGTCAGAAGCGAGCAGTATTAATAATTTCGCTATGTTGACTATGAAGTTCTATATGCATCTTTAAATCATACTATATACTGTGTTTAATAATTTCATACGTAATTTTTGATGAAGATTTAATTGGGTTTAGTGCCCATTCTAGCTCCACAGTAACCGTTTTTGTGTTGCAACATTTAATCGGTTTCTTGCAAACACAAATGTCAGAACTATAAACTTTCGAAACACCTAGAGAACTGTCAAATTCACATGTTATAACAATTGCGAAGCCGGATGCCTATACTTTGTTTTGCAACAAACCTAAGCGTTTATTGTATACAATGATATTTAACGTAATCTGAATATATTCCAATAGCATTATTATTGGAAATGCCCAGAAGACACAACACACGGTTTATAGAATCATTATTGTGCAGATTTGAAGTGAATCGACAAATAGTTTCAGAACTGCAATAGATGAAGATGCTACAAGGATTGAGTAACTTAAAAAATATGACAATAAAATATATCGTTTGTATAGTTGGGCTTAAGTTATTCCAAGGAGTAGTGATGGAGTACAGATCTGTGGACACATGGAAAAATTGATTATGCAGTCCATTACCTTGTGGAGTTCAGTAACGGCATCTACCTCTAGGCCTTATCACTCTCAAGCTTCTCCCCAAGTTTAAGGCTTCATTAATTTTACCGCCAAAACACTGCAATAACACCTCTTTCCAAACAAAGTCTTGGCCTGAAGATGTAATGGAGGCCTGCTCGGGGAGAGGAAGGAGGACTAGGATAAGTTTGCATAACCTGCGTACCACTAATTTCATCCTAGTATCCTTTCGTAATCAAGAAAATACAATTAACACGGAAGGTCTGTTTTGCTATAATTATAAACAAGGCATAGTGACATTCGCTGAATGTGGCAGACATAGATTGGAGGGAGGAATCTTTCTCACAATGGCAGCCGTGCGTGACCTGCTCTTGAATAAGCTTACCTAGCAACTGGTAATCCTAGTACTTGAGGGCATAACCACTACTATGGAGTACAAAGACGTCCTTCGGTACAGGACATTGGTATCTTTTTCGTGTAGTACACGTGGACAAAGCTGCGGATAGAAAGCTAGTTTGGAAAGACTATTGTCGTTTGACTTCTTGTACTATTTTCGCCTTTGTAGTCTTTATCATAAAGTAATCAGTAATTAATTACTATTTATTCTGCATGGCAAACGCATATAGAAGCTTCGCTGATATTACATTTAGGTAATCTGCTGAAGAAGATAGATATACCCGATTCCAGGACAAGGGCTGAGGGCTGAGGCGCCGCCGCCATCTTGGAATTTCCAGTTTTCCCTCAAAATTTACCGTTTTACCAAATATCACTTCAGAAATTAATTATTTTACCCAAAATTCCTGGAATTTCCCTTAAAATTTCCCGTTTCTCCTAAAATTTGTGAAACAAGCGCTTGCTTCTCAACATGGCTGACTGGAAGCCCCGAAAGCCAATTTTCCAGCCATTTCAAAGATTTGGGTGGCTTACTTAATACTTTTAGGCCACCACCCCCGCATCATACCGTAGTCAAACTCACCATACCCCCTTCCCTCCGCCTAATCATAAAAAAATTAAGAAAATTTACAAAAAATAAAATAAAAGAAATCTTAAAAATCGAGTAACAAATAACATTAGACACCCTTCCGTTGCTCACCCCGCCATCACCATCCTCTCACCACCTCTCCACCCTACACCTTATGGCAATTCTTATAAAATAAAATAAAAATCGAAAAAAAAAAAATTAAAAAATTGAGGAATATATAACGTTAATCTCACATTCACCCCACCACCCTAACCAACCACCACACCCTCGCCACAATCCACCCAGTCACAAATATTCGGGAATGATCGAAAACCAAAAAACAAAAACTTGATTCTAAAAATTAAAAAACATAATATGCCAACCTCACACTCATCCCACCACACTCACCTCACCCCCTTCCCAACTCCCAAACATGAAAAATAAAGAAGTCACAATAATAATAAAATCTTAAATATAAAAAAAAATATTTAAAGATGAACATGTAGGAGGAGGTCTGGGGATCGATGACAGGTGGATTGACTAAGCCAGGTCGACCAGTGTCCAAATCGTCAGCCATGTTGGATCCAGGTGACCCTGAACTTGACCTGTGACCTTGATATTGACCCCACGCCCGTGACCTTGAATGACCTTAAACCCAAAAAATTCCAAAAACCCAAAAAAATCCCAAAAAAATTATAGAAAATTTAAACATTTATAAATAATACCAAAATTTCTAAACATTATAAAGAAATATTTAAAATGTATTTTAAAAAACTTATATTTCTGGACGTTCCCACAGCTCCATGTCCCGTATACGACTGGTCTCACGATAATTTGGGAGGCTCGCTTTTCGAGGGTAGAACAGTGGCGGCCATATTGGTTTAATTGGCATAGGTTACGTCAAATCAAAAATCTGTATTTATTATCCGATTTAAAAAAAATAATTTTTAATTAAATATAATTATTTATTTATTTTTTATTTGTACTGAAATTTGAAATTGTACATACAGTATTGCGGAAACATGCAAACAACTCTCATTAAATTATTACATTTCCATTCTCCTCTCTTGATGTCTAAGTTTTATATGATGCCAGAATATGTAAATTATTCACTGTCTCTAACTGTTATGTAGCTATAAGTATGCTATTCATAATTACTATTTTAATATATGTATATGTGACCAATCCAAGGCCTTCATACGAGCAGCAACCACCTGCCCAACTCATGTTATAATAATGGTATGGATCAGCATCTGCCATCACTTTTATAGGCATATTAAGCATTAATTGAAATACCAATAGTGCTAGGCCCTTAATATTTGGAATGTAAGAGGGCGATAAACAGTCTTATCTCCTGTGCTCATCTTGAACATAAATCCATCAATCTTTCGCAATCTTTCCATAAATCCGCACTACAATACGCACCTCACACACACACCAATCGACACCAATCCACACACGAATCCACACACCAATCCATACCAATCCACGTGAATTCACACCAATCCACGTCAATCCACACCAATCTACACCAATCCACTCCAATCTATTCCTGAATCCACACACCAATTCATACCAATCCACACACCAACCCATACCAATCTACACCAATCCTGCGCAATCCTCCTCAATCCTTCGCAATCCTCCTCAATCCACAAAAATCAACGACAATCCTTAGCGATTGTCCTCCACGATTCACAGCAACCCATGTCACTCATCAGATCGATCCCATTCCTTCGATCAATCCCAATCCTTCTGACCAATCACAATCCTTCGATCAATTCCAATCCTTAGCAATCCTCCTCCGCAGTTCACAGCAATCCATGCCAATCCTTCGATCAATCCCAATCCTTCGATCATTCTCAATTCGTCGATAAATCCCATCCTTCGATTTATCCCAATCCTTCGATTTATCCCAATCCTTCGATCGATCCTTCGATCAACCCTTCAGCTTGTCCACCACCCATATGTATAGAAATTACATTCGTTTGCCAACTCCAAATTTGTGCATATCGATACGACTAATGTTTTGTATGCAGTCCACTATCCATGCATTTTTCTATATTAAAGTCTTTATTATCATTTTATATGCACATCTTTCCGTTAATAGTCGTGTGCTCGTAACACCACTTTAAATTTGTGAGGGGAAAAAAGGACATGACACACAAAAATAAAGAAAAAACAATTGTTTTATAACTTTTTATTTTTAATTGTTTATTATTATTTTGTAGTTACAATTTCAGAAGAAAGCATTTCATCACAACATGCGATATATCCTCGACCCTTCAGTTTACTAATGATTGAAGATATCTCGTTAAAGTGCGAGCGATCCCCACGTTTTTGACGTCAATCAAATATCTGAGTCTATCATCATGTTTTTTCGGGTCTTCGGGAAATAGGTAGCCAGTATTCTCGGCGTCTTCTGCCTTCTTCGTGTTGCTTGTTGCAGCAAATGTTTTGGAGGGGTGTGTCAGTGCATCGAGAAAATCGTAATCGTCTTCAGCACTATCACTGTCTTCCTGTTTATTTTCATCAATGCTCTCTTCATGGTCATCTTCACTTCCTGTTTTGTATTCTATATTAAATTTGCTTTTCTTTGTAGCAGGGGTTGTATGCTCATCAGTGTTTGGAGCCAACGACAAGTTATTTTGAAGTTAGTCGAATTCACGCGAAAGTTTTGCAAGTGTACATTTCACACAAACCGACTCTACTGCACTCATTCCGTCTTTAGCATTAACTGTATCATCATAATCGCCTGTCGAATCGGTACCCATCGATGCAGCAAGATGTATTGCCGGAAACACATGCTGACTCCCAGTAGACGAATCCTTGAAGATCTCGGTATGTTCTTTCAATATATTACCTTGCACAAACTGCATGGGAACAATGCCGTAATGCTTCATCGCGTGAAAAGGACTCCTCGTACCGGACGTTCTCTCATGCCGAAAGGCATTTTGACCATAGGTGAAAACTCGATCACAGAATCAGCACTGGCGACAACCAGTTTGCAATGATGGAGGTCGTGGCTCCATGATCGTTGAGGTCAAAGGCAGGCCTTCGTTTTCACTATTCATCTTTGTTGTATAACGAGAGAGCGCTTCCAAATCGATGTTCACCTCATAGTGTCAGAACGTCATCTGTAATTTTTTTCTATATAAGTGCTGTTATTTTTACAGGAAAGAACCTAGCTTGTGCCCACAAAACGGCTTCCATCATCAAATTTATATTTTAAAAATATGGGAGTGCTCTGAGAAAACCCACATAATCGTTCGCCCCAGAGGAAAACACACATATAATTATGTATACATAAATTTAGAAATATAAAATTATGTATATATTATTTAATGGAGTGAGCGCACGCGAGTGTATGAAAATACTGAAATTTTGTTTGCCGACGGCAACCGTTTTTTTTGTGATTTTGTTCTTGAAGTGGGTGGGTGTACCTTTACGCCAGCGTCTCTTCGCGGTATATAATTATTTCCCTGCAAAATTGACTATACGTGCATTATTTATACGTATGAAAAGTTATATATGCTGACAATGGGTGCTAGAAAAATCGCCAAACCATATGGGTATTTTTTTCCTGCTGCCTAAATTTCCTAATGTACTGATTTTTAACTTGTGAGAAATTTTTTTTTTAATGATGAGCGTGTATGCTTTGGTAAGGGAGAATGCACGGGCTACTTTCCTGTGCATATCGCATACCGAGGGAGTAGCGAAGTGGTTTTAACTCTGTTTTTGGATTTTTCGAGTAAGGATTACTTTACAGAAAGCTGCATATCGCATCCGTACACGACACATGATTTTTCCAACATGAAATCTAATCAAATGATTTGCTGTGGGACAAACATGTTGTTTAGAGGGGAAGGGGCACTCGGTGATTGAATTTTTCGTTAATATTTACTCCGAAACACGCTGTCTGTATGCTTCTTTCTCGTGGAGTTTATTTACAGTATGAGGTTTTACAGTATTTCGATATATTGCCTTTCGATTCGAATACCTTCCTTTCGTCGAGTGAGGTCGGTTTTGCAAAACTGCGTTCTAGCCATGCATTAAATTTTATAGGTGGCGTGTTTATGTGGAGAGCCAACAGCGATGCTTTGCCCCATTCGAGCTAAAAATGTGCAAACATCCTTAGAATACCCTCTCTCGTTGTAGATACATAGTTATTTAGACTGTGTTGGAATGCAGTTTGGACCTCCACGAAACTATTGTTATTAACCAATCCAGATCCTGCCACGATTCTTGGCACTATTGTGGATACTCATCCTGAACCCTTGGTTTTGTGGGAATTACACTCGTGCGCTGCGGTGAAGGAGACTGTACACGATGGATTTTGACCGGCGAAGGTCCTACAGTTGTGCAGGTTTTTGCATGCCTCTGCAAGTTATCCAGCCTAGCAAATGCCATGCCACAGTTTCCACACTTATATGCCACTCTATCTGCATTATTCGAACATCCATATTTTTCGTGTTTTCGAACAAGCTTGGTGAATGCAAACGAAGTGTTACAGTAGCGGCACGGGTACTGAGGCAACATAATTGCAAATTAGATCGATGGTAAATATTTTAATTTAAAAAACTAAGTTCTAGTGCCGTATTTTATGAGGTNACCCTTGGTTTTGTGGGAATTACACTCGTGCGCTGCGGTGAAGGAGACTGTACACGATGGATTTTGACCGGCGAAGGTCCTACAGTTGTGCAGGTTTTTGCATGCCTCTGCAAGTTATCCAGCCTAGCAAATGCCATGCCACAGTTTCCACACTTATATGCCACTCTATCTGCATTATTCGAACATCCATATTTTTCGTGTTTTCGAGCAAGCTTGGTGAATGCAAACGAAGTGTTACAGTAGCGGCACGGTTACTGAGGTAACATAATTGCAAATTAGATCGATGGTAAATATTTTAATTTAAAAAACTAAGTTCTAGTGCCGTATTTTATGAGGTNAACATAATTGCAAATTAGATCGATGGTAAATATTTTAATTTAAAAAACTAAGTTCTAGTGCCGTATTTTATGAGGTTACACATTCCTCCAGAGACTAGCTGGCCCGAAACGATACTCCAAATTTGAGCAGATTTTTAATTTAGGGGGAATATATATGCGTGTTACGTGCACGTCTGATAATATCCTGCGACCTGATGAAATAAAATATCTGAACTTACCGGTTAGAATGCTAAAAGACGAGGGGTGAGAGGGCATCAGACGAGAAACTGTGCCGAGGGTCGACATTGTTGCCATGAAATACTTCCCCCACACTAGCACGCTCTGGCGGACAATGCTGAAAACAAGAGCGGTAGTGATGAGGGATTAAGTGGTGGTGAATAATTGGTCGGAATAAAGTGGTGAGGTGAGGGTAACAGAATACATACTCAATTTCAATGGTAATTTAATTAGCATGAAAACGAAAAAATGATTTTGGTAGGGCTTAATTAAAGATCTTAATACAAAAAATTATCGATTTAATAATATATGCTTGTAGGTGTAGGCCTACTGCTGATTGGACATTTTTTTAAAAATGGGAATGAAAAATTACAGATTTTCCTATGACTATAAATATAAGTGCCGACAGTTCACTTTGTATCTAAATCGTCAGAATGAGCGGGTACCGGCAGCTTGCCTGGAAGTGAATTCAAGAAATTAACGCCACCTATTTGTTGAAAATAGAATCTAACATGGAAGGTGCAAACAGCACCACATATGCTTTAAAAACATAATAAAATATGGCTGCCGCCTGGTGGCTAAATCGGCAACTCGCCTGGTGACGAAATCGAGAAAATAGCGCCACCTAGGTGTTGAAAATAGAATCCAATATGGAGGGCTCCGACAGCGCAACCCATACTTTAAAAACTTAAACAAATACGGCTGCCGCCAGGTGTCTAAATTGATAACTCGCCTGGTGGGTAAATTAATACACTAGCGCCACCTAGGTGATGANACGGCTGCCGCCAGGTGTCTAAATTGATAACTCGCCTGGTGGGTAAATTAATACACTAGCGCCACCTAGGTGATGGAAACATATGAAATCCATTATGGCGGTCGAACGAAGGTGAGTGACAATCTGCAGTAATGTATAAAAAAAATGACAAACGAAAAAACCAAGATGGCGGACGGTGGCTGTAATGCCTACCAAAATGGCGGACTGCACTGACAGAAATAGCGGACAGCGCCGACCAAGATGGCGGATGGCTGTACCTATCTATATGGTGGACTGCACCGAAAAAATGGTGGACTGTGGTTGTGGTGCCTACCAATATGGCGATCTCTACCTTCCAAGATTGCGGACTACACCGACCAAATTTGCGGACCGTGACTGTGATGCCTACCAAGATGGTGGACTGCACCTACCAATATGGTGGAATGAGTATGGGCGGAGGGAAATGTTGAGGACCTCCAGAAATTTAATTTTTTTATTACATTTTTGAACAGTTTTTAAAAATAATTTTTAAAAAAAAATTTAGTATAATATTTTGTGAATATTTTTAATTTTCTGGATTTTTGGATTTATTTTTGATTTATTTTAAATTTTTGGGGTCAAAAGTCATTGAAGTCAAAAGTCAAGGTCCCATGGATCCAAGGTGGCGGAAGGTGATGGCCGTCGGGTGACCAAAATGACAGAGTATGAACAGTTCCGACGCTCCGAGCCCCCGTCCCCTTGTGACAAAGTCGCCATTTCTCCTCTACTCTGTTTTAAGTGTTTCAGTCTCTTATTTTTCAAAATGACGGACCTGTAAATATTTTAGTTTAGTAAACTATCTCATTTAAAACGTTAAGACTGATTACATTCCAAGTTAATGCTCCGAATCCGACTTCCGTAATGTAGTTGATTGCATGCTAGTTTATGGTACGAGGTTTTCTGGGTTCGAGTCCCGGGGAAGGCACAAGCGTATTTGTAACTGTACTTTATGTTTACTTTTCGAATTATAATGACATACGTGGTGTCACATTTATTAATACGAAAATCAATGCTCAATGAGAATCCGCAGATTAGTAAACGGTTTAAGGAATTGAAAAGTGAAAAAATATATAATTTAAGTAAAACTGATATAACGTCAATATGGGAAAGAAAGAGACGTTCAGGAAAATTCTGACTGGGAATAAAACAAAAATACTGGAACATATATAATGACAAAGGAGCTGAATGAACCATCGAGTGTTTGTATTAGATATGTTTGTATGCATGTGTATATATATATGTTTGTATGCATGTGTATATATATACATGCATACAAACACACACTTAACATTGTGCCGTATAATTTTTCTGTGAGAATCGCATCTAATACAAACATATATATATATGAAATTGAAAAAATATTTTTCTGAAATGTGCAAAACATCTTCAGAGCAAGAAATAAAACGTAAAACTATGTGTGAAATTAATTCGAACATAATGGATGAGCTAATTAAATTATGATAAAAAAAATCCATCAGGCAGTGCCCGAGAAATAACAATTAAGTGAAATTTTGATCACAGTTCCTCCAAAACTAATANAAAAAAAATCCATCAGGCAGTGCCCGAGAAATAACAATTAAGTGAAATTTTGATCACAGTTCCTCCAAAACTAATAGACATGCTACTTTACAAAATCAATTAAGAAAACAATATGTTGGGAAAATGACGATTTACCAGAATCTCTAAGTCTATGGTCGACTTCAAGGCTGGCTGTGTGTGTCTGCAGAAGAATGTAAGTATACAGTAACCTGAGTCATTAACTATTCAAAAGTATAATCGCAACCTAAAATGTCTGTCTCGCACACAAAACTAAATACTATCAGTATTAAATGGCACATCTTTTTCGATGTCTTCCAGAGAGTGTTTGGCGAAAATTAAATGTAATAATCCAGTTTTAAAGTTGTAGCAATTTTGAGCGACAAAAGACGGAGATCAAAGTTTGTGGGGAAATGTAAAAATTTTGGCCTAAAAAGCTATTTTAAGAATTCAGTGGCTTTGAAGAGATAAATATGGGCATTATTTTTTCCCTCCTTTAGTCATGGTGTTCTGAAATAATTTATATTATCATGGTTAAACTAACTGGCAGTGCACGACGGAAAGTAAAGCACACAACGCAGTGGTTTTTCTCACCACACGGAAGTTTGCAGGAAGTTCCCACAAAATCCATAAATGTCAAGACTTCTGCAGAATCGTGAATTATTTATAAAAATCATGGTTGCATTTGGAATAAATTTTCAAATACAAGGAAAAATTCGAAAATAGAACAAATACGTTACAGAAAACGTGATAGCAATAGTTAAAACTGCACTTGTACTTGTTGAGATAGGCAATTTATATTCTACATACTCTTTTACCTGAATGTAATTAATTAGTTTGAACTGAATACTTAAAATATGTTTTTAATGATTTTATTCAGCATGTTCATGAACAGATCTATTGTCTCGTACGTATAAGAAAAAGAACAGCTCTACGCCAACGCAGTTCAAATACTGAATGCGAATACTACTTTTGGGAAACAAACACACTCCTCTCCAACTGGGAACATGTGCCCAAGAGATCAGCTCAAAGAAACCACATACATACAACTCAAACTGATTATCAGGTACATGGAAAACAAAGCAAGGAATAGAATGCTGTACCAAACAGTAAAAGCAGTGAGTATAGCAAAGTTTCAGAGGATATCAAAGGCGAACCACCCGAACATATGCAACAGAATCTTTGTACGGTTCCTTTGACGAAGAAGCACTTGGATACACAGCAGGCTGTTCGGTCCGGTTTGGCAAGGAGGTCCCTCGAAACATTACAGCTAATGTTTTNAAGCACTTGGATACACAGCAGGCTGTTCGGTCCGGTTTGGCAAGGAGGTCCCTCGAAACATTACAGCTAATGTTTTCAGTTATTGTAACTTTTTATTTTTGTTTCAAATATCATACCATTTCAATCATTACTTGTCATTGTAACTAACGCCGCGAAAAGAATTTAACTCTGCCATAGCAGTGGGCTCAGCAATGAACCCCGTGTTATAACGAACTACTTTTACGCAGCTCACTACGAAGTGCCCGAATGCCTGTCAACTAACACTAAAGAAATTTGCAAGGAACCAACATTTGGGTCACAAATATCATGCTGATACTTAGTTGGAACGAGGGTAAATAAGGAAAAGAAAAAATGTTTTGCGCGCGGCTTTAATAATAATGGTGAGTAAAGTGCGAGTTTTTAATATTCACCGTCAGTTTTACATTTGTAACTCAAGTTAATGCCAGAACAGCTCAGTATAGCTTTTTTTTTTTACTGCTGTCAAAATAAATCTATCTTTGAATTCTTTAACTGTTTTTGTCACCATAAATTGAAAAAGTTTTTTTTCGCAAATATTTTGTGTTTTGTATATTTTAAATCGATTCATAAAGTTTGGCAGAGTGATGAATACTTAGCTTGACGTAAATATTATTTCGGGTGTCATTAACATTATGTGTGTTAGTATACAGTTCATAGCTTATTACGTAAAAAAAGTAAACGCGCATAGCTAGATAAGGTAACATACGTTACTGAGTTGCCGTCACAAGCGAAGGAAGCCTGCACGGACCAGCAACTACACAGTACCACCACGTGGGCCAACCGCTCTGCCCTTCGCTTTTAGCTGCCGGATCGGCCCTATCTTTTCCTGCTACGGGCTGTTCACGGTTAATTGAGCACTTTAGAAATCAACATTTGAAAAATATCACTGCCCATACTGGCATATATTTAAACGGGCACACTGACTGACATGCGCCCAGTAAAGTAGTTCCATACGTAAATTATTTTTGGTGCTTTATGATTTTTTAATGCACGTAGGTTTAAGAATAAGAAAATTGGTAAAATATTTACTTTTTAAAATAATTTCAGAGCTTCACTTGGCCGACACGTGACATAAAGTGATTAGGCCCACGGCAGTTTTAATTTTATGGTGGAAGAATACACAATGTACACACAAGCAGATATACGAGGGGCTTTCAAAGATGCTCAGCTCAGAGTGAACAAAACAACCTATTGCTCCGTTGTTGTAAATGTGTGTCCGGCGGCTGGAGCAGAATGTCGCCCTTACGCCGCCAGACGTCAGATGTCATCAACTGCACTTCTCCTCGGCACGGGTGGTCACAGACCCGCCCAGACCAGAAGGTTCACCGCCCTCGCTCCCGACATGCTGACTGCACCCCAGTCACAGGACACCCGCTCCCTACACCACTGCACTCCTCTACAGTGAGCGCCCCTGCTAACTCAGNAAGCACTTGGATACACAGCAGGCTGTTCGGTCCGGTTTGGCAAGGAGGTCCCTCGAAACATTACAGCTAATGTTTCCAGTTATTGCGACTTTTTATTTTTGTTTCAAATATCATACCATTTCAATCATTACTTGTCATTGTAACTAACGCCGCGAAAAGAATTTAACTCTGCCATAGCAGTGGGCTCAGCAATGAACCCCGTGTTATAACGAACTACGTTTACGCAGCTCACTACGAAGTGCCCGAATGCCTGTCAACTAACACTAAAGAAATTTGCTAGGAACCAACATTTGGGTCACAAATATCATGCTGATACTTAGTTGGAACGAGGGTAAATAAGAAAAAGAGAAAATGTTTTGCGCGCAGCTTTAATAATAATTGTGAGTAAAGTGCGAGTTTTTAATATTCACTGTCAGTTTTACATTTGTAACTCAAGTTAATGCCAGAACAGCTCAGTATAGCTTTTTTTTTTTACTGCTGTTAAAATAAATCTATCTTTGAATTCTTTAACTGTTTTTGTCACCATAAATTGAAAAAGTTTTTTTTCGCAAATATTTTGTGTTTTGTATATTTTAAATTGATTCATATAGTTTGGCAGAGTGATGAATACTTAGCTTGACGTAAATATTATTTTGGGTGTCATTAACATTATGTGTGTTAGTATACAGTACATAGCTTATTACGTAAAAAAAGTAAACGCGCGTAGCTAGATAAGGTAACATACGTTACTGAGTTGCCGTCACAAGCGAAGGAAACCTGCACGGACCAACAGCTACACAGTACCACCACGTGGATCAACCGCTCTGCCCTTCGCTTTTAGCTGCCGGATCGGCCCTATCATTTCCTTCTCCGGACTGTTCACGGTTTTTGAGCACTTTAGAAATCAACATTTGAAAAATATCACTGCCCATACTGGCATATATTTAAACGGGCACACTGACTGACATGCGCCCAGTAAAGTTGGTAACGACGGAGGGAAAGTAGTTCCATATCTTAAGATTTAATTAAAACTTTTAGGCAAAAATTTGCTAATACGGAAATTATTTTTTGCACTTTATGATTTTTTAATGCATGTAGGTAATTGGTGAAATATTTACTTTTTAAAATAATTTCAGAGCTTCACTTGGCCGACACGTGACTTAAAGTGATCAGGCCCACGGCAGTGTTAATTTTATGGTGGAAGAATACACAATGTACACACAAGCAGATAGACGCGGGGCTTTCAAAGATGCTCAGCTCAGAGTGAACAAACAACCTATTGCTCCGTTGTTGTAAATGTGCGTCCGGCGGCTGGAGCAGAATGTCGCCCTTACGCCGCCAGACGTCAGATGCCATCAACTGCACTTCTCCCCGGCACGGGTGGTCACAGACCCGCCCAGACCAGAAGGTTCACCGCCCTCGCTCCCGATATGCCGACTGCACCCCAGTCACAGGACACCCGCTCCCTACACCACTGCACTCCTCTACAGTGAGCGCCCCTGCTAACTCAGNGACTGCACCCCAGTCACAGGACACCCGCTCCCTACACCACTGCACTCCTCTACAGTGAGCGCCCCTGCTAACTCAGTTACCTGGAAGCGAAGGGGCGATCCCCCGGCTCAGAACTTTTGTTTCAGTGGCCGGGTTTGTTCCCAGCCGGCTGCCGGCTCGCTCTTAAACAAACCAGTAATTGCATCACGGAGGGGGAGCGCTTCCCCTCCAGCCCGTCAGGGCCCGCATCTTCGCCGCGTCGGGGGGAGCCGAGTTTTGCAAAGCAACGCAATTTCCTCGGGAATTAGCGGAGATGCTCCTAGCCCTGCGCTCAAAACCCTCAAAACCTTCCTGCTCGCTTCCCGGCAGGCGCGTGCGACAAGGGCGCACGTCGTTCGCTGAGCGTCCGTCACTCGGTGTGACCGGCAGTGACTCTAGCGTAGTGATGATGTGAGTGAAGAGATTTGGCCGACTCTTAACACCGAGGTCTTGAGAGCCGATGAGGGCGAAGTGAGGTGAGTATGGGGCAGCGCCGGAATGAAAGGGCGGGGGAAACGGGAGATTTCCGAGGGAACTCGCCGACCAGCGGCATCGTCCGGCACGATTTCCACTTGTGAAAATCCGGAGTGAACCGGCCGGGGATTGAAACCGGTTCGTATTAGNGGGGGGGGGGGGGGCAGTCTAACCGCTTAGCCACCGTGACTCCCGTAGGTATATTGAAAAAAATATCGATTTATTGAAATGGCGATATTCTATCAACGAAATATCGATATAATAGTATATGTATTTCAACGATATTTTATCGAAATCGATATCTTTTTCCAGATATCGGAAATAAATATCTTAAAAATGCTATTTTAATAAGCTCTGTTTTGAATACATAAATTTAATAAAAAATTTACTATGTTTACTTTGGCAACATGCACCAAAAACTGGCGCCATACCTTTCTGCAACCCCTCGTGTCCTCAATGTGTAATATTGCAAGCAATTTTTNACATGCACCAAAAACTGGCGCCATACCTTTCTGCAACCCCTCGTGTCCTCAATGTGTAATATTGCAAGCAATTTTCAATTTAGTCAAGTACTTTAATATATAAAATATCGGATTCCTATGTACCAAAAATCGATATTTTTCTTTCTATAAATTCTTTCGAAAAACGATACTTTTATAAATAATCGATATAAATAATATCGACTTTTTTATTTCCGATATCAACAGCCCTACTCATGCGGTTAAATGAGTCGTTTTAGCAGCGCTGCTTAGTTCCCCCGNACATGCACCAAAAACTGGCGCCATACCTTTCTGCAACCCCTCGTGTCCTCAATGTGTAATATTGCAAGCAATTTTTAATTTAGTCAAGTACTTTAATATATAAAATATCGGATTCCTATGTACCAAAAATCTATATTTTTCTTTCTATAAATCGTTTTGAAAAACGATACTTTTATAAATAATTGATATAAATAATATCGATTTTTTATTTCCGATATCAACAGCCCTACTCATGCGGTTAAATGAGTCGTTTTAGCAGCGCTGCTTAGTTCCCCCGNTTTTTTATTTCCGATATCAACAGCCCTACTCATGCGGTTAAATGAGTCGTTTTAGCAGCGCTGCTTAGTTCCCCCGTGTGCGCATTGCGTATCCTCCCGCCTCGTGTAAAAATTAACAATGACGTTTGCCAAATGACAAATGTTCATTCAACAGTCCAATAAAAGCGTGATATTTTTAGAAGGTCAAATACGTCACGATATCGCTAATTATATATTTATAACGTATGAAATAAACAGAAATTGATTTCAGTTGTCACTAATCTGAACGAAACGTTAAGTCAGGTAACTACGATTCCCTATTCGCTGCCAATTTAACAGTATTTCAATCATTATTCAGGTTGAAATATACGCAGTTACGGGCAGGAAATTAATTTTCAGATGATTTCAAAAGTGGCATGTCAAAGGCAAACGATTGATATTAGTGTATATAGTGCTGTATCACGATAATGGCCAGAAATGCCTTCTGTTGATAGTAAGAGGATCTGAGCCATACGTTGCAGACTTGGCGCTCAATCTCTAAGTCTTTTCATTCGGCGGACCTCAATCACCGGTTAACACTACTAGCTAGCACGCGAGCGTGACGACTTGGCAGTTATAGCCACCGAGCACTGGTTCTATTCATTCGAGAGTTGGCGCCTGTCTCCAAGCCTGTTTATCGTTCTTACCAGTTCCTCAACACCCCTAGTTTAAAGGCCAAACTCTGCATTGAACAATGCGTTTTATTTCAAAGTTAAGGTTGTTGGATTTCAAAATATCACTTACTTCAATTTATGAAAAACGCTGTCATTTTTATCAACACAATTATTTTCCGTTCCATGTTTGGATAATCATATTTCTAAATTACATTTTCACTCTGATGGCACACATGAACAAAATAAACCAGACAATTCACAAAAACGAAACGTGATAAACTAAATGGAATTGTTAAAATTCATTATAAAATGTGCTTAGCAAAAATTATTTTGCAACGCATCATAAAAAGTCACTGTTATGTTCGAAAATGTCATTGTTCGGCAATTAAAAAATATAGAAAAATTTTGTGCTACCCTAGGTAGTTTATGGTATTTTTGTATGTAGTAGCCTACTTTCCGAAGGAAAGACAGGCTTATGCAATCACCTGGTTGACTGTAATGATTGCCGAGCCCCCTTAATAACTTTTAAACCCAATTATAGAATTCAACCAAACTAGGTCCACATATAGTATGTAGTAATATGCTCAGACTTTTATAGTTTTCTATCATGCCGGATACTTATTTTCAAAACGGTGGCAATTTATAAAATTTAGGTAACTATGCTATATCTCGAGAATCTATTATCCAATTTAAACTAAATTTGGACTATTGACAGTGCATTACATAAGAATTACATTTATAAAACGATAATTTCATTAATCCGCCATTTTTTGAAAAATGGCGCAAGTTGAAAAAAAATGAAACTTTTCCATCTCGAGTACCATTTAGACGATTTAAACCAAATTTAGTACGTTGACAGTGCATGATGTAAGCATTGAATTAAGAAACCTATAAGGTTATTGGTCCGCCATTTTGTAAAATCGTGCAAATTTAAAAAATAGGTTTTTATATTATATCTTGGGAACCATTTCACACATTCAAACCGAATTTGGCACATTGTCACTGCATTATATAATCATTACATTTAGAAAACGATAATGTCATTAATCCGCCATTTTGAAAAATGGCGCAAGTGGAAAAAAATGAAGCTTTTCCATCTCGAGATCCATTTAACCGATTTAAACCAAATTTAGTACGCTGACAGTGCATGATATAAGCATTGAATTAATAAACCTAAAATGTTATTAGTCCGCCATTTTGTAAAATCGTGCAAATTTAAAAAATAGGTTTTTATGTTATATCTTGGGAACTATTTCACACATTCAAACAGAATTTGGCACATTGTCAGTGCATGATGTAAGCATTCAATTTAAAGACCGATAATGACATTAATACGTCATTTCCGAAGATAGCACAAATGGGAAAAATAAAGCTTTTCTTTATATCTCGGAAACCATTTAACAGATTAAAGCCAAATTTGGTACGTAGACAGTACATAATGTAACTATTGAATTAAAAACCTATAATGTTATTGGTCAGTCATTTTGCAAGATCTTACAAATTAAAATATAAAGTTCCTACATTATATCTGGGGAACCATTTCACAGATGTAAACCAAATTTGGTACATTGCCAGTGCATGATGTAAGCATTAAATTTAGAAACCGATAAAGTTATTGGTCCGCCATTTTGAAATGTAGCGCAAATTTAAAATAAAACTCGTACATTATATCTTCGGAAAAATTTAACCGATTTAAACTTAATTTGCTACCTTGACAGTGCGTGATGTACGCATTGAATAGTGATACTGTTATTAACTGCTCATTTTAAAAGATAGTGCAACATGAAAAATAAAGTTTTTAAGTAACTACGCAATCGATTTCTGCCAAATTTGGTATACAAGTAATACTATTCTTAGTCGTGTTAATTTTTTTGTTATTTTAATGGAAAATGCGATTATTTTTAAAATAGTGGTTATATAAATATTTTAGCTTTATTTGCAATATCCACCATACTGTTTGTCCAATTTCAATGAAACTTGCTATAAGGGAGTTAGGGGCTAGTTGTAACAGGGGTAATTAGTAACAGCTAAATTACTCGGCAGTTTGCAACAATTATGTTTAGAATTAACACTCAATGTGACCCTTATAACGACCTCTATTACGCAACCACAGTCAGTGTCGCTCGGGACGGCGCAGCGAGCTGTTGTGAGCAGGTCCACCATTTTGACCAGGTAACAGAAAACAAATAATCTCGTAAACTTTGATTTTAGGTGTGATAATGGATATGTCTGAACAATGTGTTTATATTTTCATATCGTCAATATACTAAGCTTTCAAATGTTACGAATATTTATCTTACAATCTCTTTTAAATATATATATATATTTTAATAATAATATCTAAAATCGTCCTATGGGGCAAGTTGTAACAATATCTCGGGGCATGTTGTAACGTGTTACAACTTGCCCCTTGTGGTTTTAATTCCTTTGGCTAGACTTTTTGCCTCAACTGTAAATATGAAAATGACTATATTTTCTGGTTTTAGAATGAGGAATTATAAACGAATGTCTGAAAGAGCAACAAAAAGTCAAGATGTATACTAGCAGGCTGCCAAAGAAGTCTTAGAAAATAAGACAAAGATTCGAAAAGCTGCTCAGATATTCGATCTTTGCCACGTGTCTTTGTATAGATATATTAAAAAGAAGAAAAACAATGAACCTCTTTCTGTTGGGTATGTTAAACCAAGACCGGTTTTCACACCTGAAAAAGAAGAGAAAATAGCCTCATATTTGCTGAAATGCTCTGATATCTACTTCATATTGCTTCCGTTAGAAGTAAGAAAGCTCGCTTTTCAATGCGCTGTATCAACTGGTGCCAAAAATATCCCTGATTCATGGCACATAAATGAAATGGCTGGTCCAGATTGGTTTACTAAATTCATGGGGAGAAATCCAAAAGTATCTCTCAGGGCGCCAGAGACTACATCTTTAAGCAAAGCAACTTATTTCAACAAGACGAATGTAGAGATGTTTTTTTTAAAGCATGAAGAGATTCTTCAAAAACACAATCCTGCAGCCTCTCGAATTTGGAACATAGATGAAACAGGCGTAACAACTGTGCATAAACATAAAAGAATCGTCGCTGCACGTGGTCAGAAACAAGTTGGTGCGATTACGTCAGCTGAAAGAGGA
This sequence comes from Clitarchus hookeri, assembly GCA_002778355.1. Taxonomy (NCBI): domain Eukaryota; kingdom Metazoa; phylum Arthropoda; class Insecta; order Phasmatodea; family Phasmatidae; genus Clitarchus; species Clitarchus hookeri. The sequence continues at coordinate 258,102 of NQII01000893.1, forward strand.
ACGCTAATGACACTTGCTTGCGGTATAAACGCCGCAGGTAATAGTGTTCCACCAATGTTCGTGTCCCGAGAATCTGGTACACGGATATTTTTATCCGAGGTGGACCACCAGATTGCATTATTGNACACGGATATTTTTATCCGAGGTGGACCACCAGATTGCATTATTGACCATTTCATCCAACATGTGAAACTTACCGAAGAGCAGCCAGTCCTTCTTTTGCTTGGCAATCACAGCTCACATGTCAACATTGAAGTAGTAAGAAAGGCAAAAGAAAATCACGTCATCATGTTTTCCTTTCCGCCGCATTGCTTCCACAAATTGCAACCTTTGGATGTAGGAGTGCATGGTCCATTTAAAAACTACTTAAGCAGATCACAGACTGCCTGGATGACTAACAATCCTGGAAAAACGATGACTATATATGATATTCCTGTCATAGTGAAAGATAGTTTGCCACTGGCTATGAACCCTGCCAATATCATGAGTGGTTTTAAAGCAACTGGTATTTGACCTTCAAATACTGCCATTTTCCAGGAGTCTGATTTTGCACCAGCTNCATGAGTGGTTTTAAAGCAACTGGTATTTGACCTTCAAATACTGCCATTTTCCAGGAGTCTGATTTTGCACCAGCATATGTCACTAATCGCCCTAACCCTGATGCAGATAATATAACGAAGCAAGAAACATATTCGCTACACGTTGACGCTGAATTGTCATTAGATCTTGAAAATCCCGAATTGCTGCAATCTACACCGCATTTGGATATCAGCGTTACTGAAGTAATAAGCCAGTTGACAGGTGAGATATCTACTGAACCGATTCCAGGACCGTCAGGTATCCAAAACATAGCAATAAATTTCTCACCCTCAAAAATAAGACCTCTTCCTAAAGCTCCTCCTCGAAAACAATGCAATAGAGGTGGACGCTAGCGAAAATCTGCTGTTTCGACTGACACACCTGAAAAAGATGCCTTAGAGAAAGAATTTGAAGAGAAGTTAAACGAAAAACAAGAAGAAAAAGTCAAAGGGAAAGGAAAAGGAAAGGGAAAGGGAAAGGGAAAAGGAAAACCCGAAGGAATAGGAAAAGAAAATGAAAATATAAGAAAGGTGAAAAAAAAAAGAATTTACCTAATGAGTGAGACTCTGAAATCGAATAGCGGTTTTGTTTGGTTTGTGGAGAATAATACAGTAGATCTATTAAAGAAGATTGGATCGAATGTTTGATTTGCAAATTGTGGGCACATGTTAAATGCATGAGAGGCGACACTGTTTCTTACGTTTGTGTAAGCTGTGATTCTGATGAAGACTGACGTTTTATTCATATTTTAAGTATTATTAGAAGATACAGATAGATGTTAAATAGGACCGCAAAAAGTGCCATGTTGATTCTGATAAAACTATTAAGAATTAGAGACTATAAGATACTAAATAAATTCAAAAGTAACATGTTGATTGTTTTAAAGGTTTCGTAAAGCATTAGTGATTTATTTTGCAAAATGTGCCATGTTAAGTTCCATAATTTTGATAGTTTAATATGATAGAAGATACAAACATATTATGATAGAAATGTGTTAATAAGAAGCATATTGATTGTAAAGCATTAGAGATTTATTATAAAGCAAAACGTGCTATGTTAGTTTTGATAATGTTGAAAGTTTATTATGATAAGTAATCTTAATGTTGAAAAACAAAAAAAGGTTTACTTAACTAGCTTATACGTTATAAAATAGGTTATACCAAAAGTCCAAAAGGTAATTTTGAGTTTTATATAAAATACAACAAAAATATGTTCAATTATTGTTGTTTATTTTTTGATGTTACTACCTGCCCCACACCTATTACAACTTACCCCTAACACGGGGTAAATTGTTACATCTGACTCATTTTTGAAAAATATATCTTGCGCCAAACTTTTTGATTATTTTACAGTTGCATATGATAAAGAAATATATAATCTACACATACAATTTGCTATAATTAAGAAATACTTAAAACACTTCAAAATATCAGCATTTTCCCACAAAATGTTACAACTAGCCCCCAGCTCCCCTATTGATCTCATATTTTACAACCAGCAAATGTAACAGTGCATAGCCTCTTTTGTACGCCATTTTGTAAGATAGCACCACATGAAATAAATTTTTAATGTTATATCTCGGAAAATCATCAACCGATTCCTACCAAATATGGCACTCAAATAATACTACGGTAGATCATGTAAACCGAGATGTTTTAGTGAGTCAGACTATTATTTTTAAAATGGCGAGCTTATCAACAATTGAAAATATTATGCTATATCAACGAAACCATGCAATAAATTGCAACTTAACTTTGTATGCTGACAGTATCTATTACAACAATCATAATTGTCTACTACCAGGGCCTGGTTTGTCCCTCATTTTGTACGATAGTGCCATATGAATAAATAAAATGTTGCTCTATTTTGGGAAACAATAAACCGATTTATTCCAAATTTGGCAAACAAGTAATACTGCTGTATGCCATTTTAATTAGTAGGTTATGTTTTAATAAGGCCAGCTGTTTATTTTCAAAATAGCGTCCATATAAACATTTTTGCATAGCATGCTATATCTACGAACCAATGTAACCATTTGAACCTGACTTTGTATTCTGACAGTATATATGCAAGGATCAAAAGAGCGAATACATTAACTCATGGTCCGCCATTAGGAAGATAGCACCACATGAAAAATTAAGTTTTCGTGTCCTTTTCGGGAAACTACTAACTTACCCACCAGATTCAGGTGACAAATTATGCTTTGAAGTCCATCTAAATTTATATGACTTAAGGAGGTAGTTACATATTTACAAAACCACAGCTATGTAAATATTTTGTCAGTATACCACATGTCGCAAATAATGTCAACCGACTTAATACGTAACAATTTCTATAACAAATATAGAATGTGCCAATAAATCTTCTTTTTGTTCTCCAGTAATAAAAATACCACCACATGAGAAAATTGAGTTTTTTTGTCATATGTCCGGGACTAAAAAACCGATTCCCACCGATCTTTTCACACTAGTTGTGCTACAGAAGGCCATGTTTAAAGTGTATCTGGCTTTATTTACACAATATAATTTAGATACGTTAACTATATCTATTAAATAATTTTACGTATACAGAGCCGGTTTTAGGATGTTTTGTACGATAGTGCCAAATGAGAAACTAAAGCTTTTATGGCCATATCTCGGGAACCGGTCAAGTTATTTCCACCAAATTCTACACACAAATAGTGTTATGGTAGGTCATGTAAACTTACATGATTTAAGTGACACACACTTCTTTACAAAATGACGCCCTTCTAAATATTCTAAGTTGATCATCCTAGTCCATCAAAACTTCAGACTGATTACTATCAAAGTTAACGCAGCCTTTTTTTCTTTATTTTTTTTTAAATTTTTAGCTCGGTACATTTAAAAGAGAGCAAACAGGCTAAATATGCTCAATGTTAGATCGTGTCGACAAAGTAGGCTGAACATTGCGAAGAGGCTTGTCTAAGCGGTAACTTGCACGTTGCCAATGCGTCAACCATAACATAAATATACCGAAGTTCGTACTAAAATTCCAGTAGTAGATTTAGGGCCAGAAGCATAGTACAACATACAAATTTGTTTTAGTTTTCTTACTGAAAAACAATTTTTGCGGAACTTTAACAAACTCCAGCACCCAATTGCTTCACTAACACAGCAATAGCTACTAAAACTCGGATACTGTTAACAATTACAAACAACACAGTCTCTGTTCGCAACTGTACTCATAAAGGGATATTTCTTCAAGGAATTAAGAGATTCTCGCCACTTTTATTTACAATATAGTTTCAAAAGGTTGCACAAACTCTCTGTAACAGGCAGCGCCACTTTAAACCTTAAAATAAAATGAGAATGCGAAATGCTTTAGCTTTATGCGTTATTTACATGTTTCAATCGATATAGTGTATCGTCTTGCTAAAATGAAAAATTTTTTTAGTTCGTGTTTGAATCGCTAAAGGCGAATATATATGTTCTTTATTGATTCGTTAAGCCACACTTAGTAGCCTCATGATAAATTTTAATAAGCTAATCGTGGAACGTTCTGTGCATTTATGGCATTTGCGTGAATTTAAGAAAATATTTCGTACATTTACGGAATCAATGTAAGTAATGTAAGTGAAGTGTCCCCTATTTTACGAACACACACATACATTTTCGTGAGTTCTTTACCGCAACGCTAGAGTATTCTTTAATGATATTAATTAGCGTGATTTTCGTCCATTTCTGCGTATTACAATTTCTTACATTCCTATTCACAACACAAAATTTTTAACGCCTTTTCACTTCAAAACTTGTATTAAATTACACGACCAATACGCTTCCTACCCCCTCCCCNTAGTCCTACTGCCCGCTGCGCACTGCCACTGTTGCGCACTACTGCCATCTCTTGTCCTCATGCCAACTACTCAAACGCCAGCCCATAACCGTGAAAACTTTTGCCTATTTGAAAGGAACTTATCTGTGTGTGTGTCCGCGCGCGTGCTTGTGTGTGTGTATACACACACGTACACAAAGATATCGCATATCCTTCCGATACGTGTAAAAATACTTTTCCCGTGTACATAGTGACGAGTATGTACACGTCGATAAAGTGTAATTACGTGTTTTTTTCCCTGTGTAAACCAGAGTTACTTTGCACGCGCAGAAGTAACTTAATACTACTCAGAAAATTTGGTTTTGCGCTGTTTGGCAAAGGAGCACCGAAATGTAGGTGGGTATTTTAAATGCCATTTACACAAGTTATGTTTGATATTACTTCACTAAACAGATCCAAAATAAACCTTTTGTGTGACGCAACCTAACCTGCCACAGATTTAGTCAAATGCATAAACCTATGAAACCCATGTATATCTCAAAAAATGCCAGTCGAATTTTCAAAATAATTACGTGACTGAGCTGGTCGCTTAATAACATGTTATGCTAATGCTGGAAATGAGTATCAACTAAAGTTGATATCGTTATCTCAGTAATTAATTACATCTCGGAACAGACTTGGACGGTGTCTTATAAGCCACGTAGTGCCATTTACGAATTCGAAATAAAATTTTTTTGATACCTTCAGTGGTTTGGAAGGTGTTAGGGGTGAACATCTTAGCTGAATAACCCTGCATATCAGCCCTTTTGTGTCGTGAGCTATCAACTGACTGACGTGTAGGGAGTAGGATTGAAAGAGGAAGGCACGGTCTGATCAAGAGAGTGGACCTTGGTCTGTTTCGTTCCGAGCTGCCCTTTGCCGAGCCGAGCCGAACACGTACGCGCCCTGCTTTAACGTCTCGTCAACTGCGAGTTCATGCGGAGCAAGTTGCTCACAGAAGAAGGGACGGAAGGAATTAGACATGTCTAGAGATGATGGTGTATCGCGGGAATAGTTGATTGGGTGCTAGGATTCAATGTACTGCACACGTGCCCGATAATTTTCTTTCCTTATTGGCTGTCACGCATGTATGAAGCTACAACCCCATTTCATGGGCCAATGAGGATTCTGATACTATAAGGAAGAACGTTCGTAATTGGTCTGCAAACAACTTAGCCGAGTCAGAACCTAGTCCATCGAATCATGAAATAATAAACTAGTTAGTGTGTTACAGAATATATGTTGGCTCAAAATGTTTTCGTGATTTTCCATCATGTCTAGTCATGTCCTATAATGGCAAAAGTAATGCAAACGTATGTTTGCTTGAAGTATAAAATCCAATAAAAAATGAAGCGAATATAACACGGCTCTGCCCACGTCTCCTAGAGCACTTGTCTGTTACTAGATTTGTGTTCCAGCCAGAAAACTCTTCGCGTTGTTATTATACAGTATACAAATTTTTCTGGTAAGCTTCCTAAACTGCAATGGACGTTTTAACCTATACACTGTATGGTAATAATACCACACATCATGCTGCAGTTATGGCAATGTTTAGCGTCGCTACTATACAAAATTGGGAATTTTCAGAGTGTAGTCCTTACAGCATTTTCTTTGCTAGCCCACTTTTCTTTCTGTACGGGAAGAATGGAATCCTCTTATGTTCAATAAGACGTCACAAGTGCTTGTGTAGAACCGTAAGAGGCTGTTTTTATGAGAAAACATGGTTAGCAACGCTGCATTTCCCAGATTATGTAGGCGTACGTGACCCGCCCCGCTACATTTGGCTGTAAATATTCCTCGGGGAACGAAAACTCACTAACTTTGGACCCCTTTCTTCATAACTCCCGTAGCTATAGCTACTATTAAGAGTCTTCTTTTCAAAGACAAGAAGGGCTCGTTTAGATAAGACTGCATAACATTTTTTAATTCATACTTAGCGTAGGAAACAACGATAATAACGCATTCGATTGTAAAATTATATTATTAATTTCATAACTAACTCTATATCGTACCTCTGCAAAAAAACTCCCACAAAAAAAAATAATAATAATAAAATCCAAGTTTTGAGCCAGTAATATATTTAGAACTGTGTATTCCTTTCTTTAGGAAGGCGACATTAGGCCAACTTCATATATGACCACTTTAGAATGCTAATGTCTCTTTTCCTACCACCCAGAATTGGAACCGATTTTGCAGGAACAGTGACGCTGTTGATAAGCTACAGCGGTGTTATATTTGTTGTATGTGAGGTGATGCAAGGAACGTGACACAGTTCGAGTTGCGCCATTTTTTGGGATGATGTGAGTACTCAGTTTCTATTGGGCAAGAAAAGTGTCACATTTTGAGTTGTGCCACGTTAGATAATAAAGCATTCATGTCTTTCAAATGGTAATTGTTACATTTCGAGATATGCCAGTTTTCTAGATTCAAGTAACGCACACTTAACAAATTTGTGCGTTGGTAAATCGTTTTATTTTTAGTTGTTGCACGTTCCTTCACTAAATATTTACTTCTGTTCAGCCTAAAGTCATAATATATTTTCAGTCGTGGCACGTCTCTTGAATAAAGTGACATTCATATAACAATTTGTATGGTAATAATTAGTATTATTTTTATTTGTGGCACTTTTACTCACGGCAGTTTTAATGCTGCCTCGTGTTATTCAATCACATTTTGAGTTGTAGTATAATATTTCAACATGCTTACTTTGTTAACAATAGGGTTTTGACTCTAACCTAATGGACATTTTTCTTAAAAGTCCACTTGAAAGATTAAAGAAGTAATCCTTCCATTTTTATAATTAATATTGAAATAAATCCTTTTGTTTGCCAACATTTTAAGCCGTGCTGCATAATAGGAATTAAAATAAATTAAAGTGAATAATATGACTACTTTGTTGGGATGGGACCCA
>NQII01000893.1:265507-310235 GCA_002778355.1 Clitarchus hookeri
TCATGTTTTACATTATTGTGAGGTGTTCGAAAGTTATATTTTACAGAGAAAATAAAACATTTAATAAGGCTCTGATGCCAAAAGTCCCGTAAATAATTCGGTTGAGAGTTGGGTGTATCAACAGCATTATTTTTAGTTGTTGGTTAGTGTTAATGTTAGCTTGAAATAAAAATTATCAAATTTTAAAGTGTACTGTACCATAATATTTTATCTCAAATTACAATCATTTACATATAAGTAAAAACAATGTGACGATACATAGATGAATTCCTCTCAGTGGTTGGAATTAAGGTCTGAGTATAGAGTATCAGCTGTGCGGAGAAATATTTCCCATATTATTGGGTACGAGGATAGTTTCCCCGACAAAGTAGGTCGCTGTTGGTATCAAACTTTTCAGAACGGAATTTTTTATAACCTCTTAAAGTCCATAATTCGGCATTGTAATATACTGCCTGAATAACCATAAATAACATTCCTAACTCAGAAACTACTAACACCACAATCACCAGACTCCTTTCAATCGAAAGAGCAACCCCGAAAACTATAGGAATATGCTAACTTTATTGCACAATTTTGGCAAATTGAAGACGAGAAAAAAAGAAAAACTATACAATGAGTACCTGGAGGGAATCTTCAGTGAACTTTAAACTCTTATTTCCCCCGAACAATTTATCCGTTTTTAATGATCGACAAATCGTTGGAATTCCCTTTAAATTCTCTATAATATGACTTTAAAATTATCCAATTAAGAAAGAAAGTTACTGGCGAAATCTAGAAAAGCCAAAAATTAACCAAGGGTTTTGACCTTACTAAAAAACTGCTAACACCACATTTACTAGATTAATTTCAAACAAAAGAGCACCCCTGATATCTATAGGAATTATATATCTTTATTGCACAATCTCTGACGAGAAAAAAGGTAAAATTAATATTGAGTTCCCAAAGGGAATTTTCAGTGAAATTTATACCCTAATTTCTTACGAACCATTTATCCGATTTTAATTATCGACGTATCGCTTCATTCCCCTTTAAATTCTCTAAAACGTAAAATTGAAACAAATCGGATTAGGTGGAACGGTTTAAGAGAAATAAAAAAATGCCAATAATCATTCAAGGAACCCCCTGCAGAAAAAGTTTTTGATCCGAAAACTTTTTTCATAAAACTAGGTANAAATGCCAATAATCATTCAAGGAACCCCCTGCAGAAAAAGTTTTTGATCCGAAAACTTTTTTCATAAAACTAGGTAGATGTTTGTATCAAACTGTTAAGAACGGATTTTCTTATAACCTCTTACAGTCCACAATTCGGCATTGTAATTTACTATCGAAATATCCGTAAATAACATACCTAACTAAGAAACTGTTATCACCACACTCACCAGTCTCATTTCAATCGAAAGAGCACCCCCGAAAACTATATAGGAATAGTCTATATTTATTACATAATCTTGGCAAAATTAAGACGATAAAAAAGGAAAACTAAATAATGAGTTCTTGGAGGGAATCTTCAGCGAAATTTAAACTCTCATTTCTGGCGAACTATTTATCCGATTTTAATANAAGCTCGCTTTTCAATGCGCTGTATCAACTGGTGCCAAAAATATCCCTGATTCATGGCACATAAATGAAATGGCTGGTCCAGATTGGTTTACTAAATTCATGGGGAGAAATCCAAAAGTATCTCTCAGGGCGCCAGAGACTACATCTTTAAGCAAAGCAACTTATTTCAACAAGACGAATGTAGAGATGTTTTTTTTAAAGCATGAAGAGATTCTTCAAAAACACAATCCTGCAGCCTCTCGAATTTGGAACATAGATGAAACAGGCGTAACAACTGTGCATAAACATAAAAGAATCGTCGCTGCACGTGGTCAGAAACAAGTTGGTGCGATTACGTCAGCTGAAAGAGGAACGCTAATGACACTTGCTTGCGGTATAAACGCCGCAGGTAATAGTGTTCCACCAATGTTCGTGTCCCGAGAATCTGGTACACGGATATTTTTATCCGAGGTGGACCACCAGATTGCATTATTGACCATTTCATCCAACATGTGAAACTTACCGAAGAGCAGCCAGTCCTTCTTTTGCTTGGCAATCACAGCTCACATTGAACATTGAAGTAGTAAGAAAGGCAAAAGAAAATCACGTCATCATGTTTTCCTTTCCGCCGCATTGCTTCCACAAATTGCAACCTTTGGATGTAGGAGTGCATGGTCCATTTAAAAACTACTTAAGCAGATCACAGACTGCCTGGATGACTAACAATCCTGGAAAAACGATGACTATATATGATATTCCTGTCATAGTGAAAGATAGTTTGCCACTGGCTATGAACCCTGCCAATATCATGAGTGGTTTTAAAGCAACTGGTATTTGACCTTCAAATACTGCCATTTTCCAGGAGTCTGATTTTGCACCAGCTTATGTCACTAATCGCCCTAACCCTGATGCAGATAATATAACGAAGCAAGAAACATATTCGCTACACGTTGACGCTGAATTGTCATTAGATCTTGAAAATCCCGAATTGCTGCAATCTGCACCGCATTTGGATATAAGCGTTACTGAAGTAATAAGCCAGTTGACAGGTGAGATATCTACTGAACTGATTCCAGGACCGTCAGGTATCCAAAACATAGCAATAAATTTCTCACCCTCAAAAATAAGACCTCTTCCTAAAGCTCCTCCTCGAAAACAATGCAATAGAGGTGGACGCTAGCGAAAATCTGCTGTTTCGACTGACACACCTGAAAAAGATGCCTTAGAGAAAGAATTTGAAGAGAAGTTAAACGAAAAACAAAAACAAGAAGAAAAAGTCAAAGGGAAAGGAAAAGGAAAGGGAAAGGGAAAGGGAAAAGGAAATGCCAATAATCATTCAAGGAACCCCCTGCAGAAAAAGTTTTTGATCCGAAAACTTTTTTCATAAAACTAGGTAGATGTTTGTATCAAACTGTTAAGAACGGATTTTCTTATAACCTCTTACAGTCCACAATTCGGCATTGTAATTTACTATCGAAATATCCGTAAATAACATACCTAACTAAGAAACTGTTATCACCACACTCACCAGTCTCATTTCAATCGAAAGAGCACCCCCGAAAACTATATAGGAATAGTCTATATTTATTACATAATCTTGGCAAAATTAAGACGATAAAAAAGGAAAACTAAATAATGAGTTCTTGGAGGGAATCTTCAGCGAAATTTAAACTCTCATTTCTGGCGAACTATTTATCCGATTTTAATAATGAAAATACCGTGGATAAAAATGTTGTAGAACCACTGCTCTGTAATGTTCCTTCTTGTATTCGTAATTATATTTTGCTTCAAACAATGCAGTTAATGCACATTCTTCTCCATTCTGAAGTAAGTGAACTGCTTTGGTATTGTTATCACTTAAATGCTTTCTTACAGTTGATATTTAACGTTATTTTAGAATGGGTACAGTGTGATTAAAAAAATTGAGGATTAAATGCTGTCGAACTACTGGTTTATTATGTTCATTCTTGTAATTGTAATTATTTTGCTTCAAACAATGCAGATAATGTACACCATTGCATATTCTAAACAAAGTGGACAGCTTTTGTGTGTAACGTTTTTATATTGTATATGTAATATTTTATATTTATTAGATTTTTATAGTCTTTGCAATTAACTTGATAACACAAATTGTGGATCAAAATTCTGATGAACGATTTCTTTGTTTCGTCTACTTGTGTTAACTTTTATTGTAATAATGTAAATTAAAATCAGTAATTAAAATGTGACCACAAAGTAGGGCAAAAGTATGCACTCTGTAATGTGTGTGGTTGATTATGTACTGTTTAAACATTTTTTGAGACACGACCTACCTCAAGATATTATTCAAAATGATTTCAGTGAAGATCATACAATCACGAAATGAGTTCAACATAATACGTATACGTAACACAGTGTTCGTATGTACGTTTGCTCGCCATTGATATTTTTTATTAATACCTTTATTCACTGTGAAGTATGTAATAAGTAAATTTATATTCTGCACTGAGGCAAGAAAAGTGACACAAGGCGAAATAATCTGCGACTAACTTAAAAATGTTGCTCCCTAAAAGTTACCATGCCATTTTATTGAACCAAAACCCTATAAAGTCGTTTGGTATGGAGATAGGTATCTTTAGTTAGGGGTTCTTATGGTCACCAGTTTCTCAAAATGAAAGTTGTAATATTTTATTTTTCTTTTAACTCTTCTGCTGGAAAACTAGTGCTTTCGAGTTGTGACGGGCTTCTTGCATAGAGGCGCAAAGAATATTTTACACAAAAACGTCAGAAAATGTTTCGTATAACAAGATTTTTCAGCCCGGGGATGACGGTCACCTACGGGTCCCAGCTGGAAAGACCGTCACTCGGAGGGTGTCGCCTTGCCCTGGGTGCACTCCCCACACGCCATTTTTTTTTTAGTGATGTAAAACTTAACTTTAATGACGAAAGAACTCCTTTAGTATTCAGTGTTATTTAGGGCTGAAAAAATATAACAAATGTGAATTTAACAATTAATTAATTTTAAAATTAAATTAAAATAAATATATTTAAAAAAAATTGCATAGCTGAGTTTTCCACCACCAGGACTAACTCAGTAAGGAACTTCGCTATCGTTCTCAATTACCAACCCCATATGTTTTTTTTTTGGAATCTAAATATTTTAAAACAAAACCACAGATATTCTGCTAATGAAAGAGTAATTCTCTTTGTTTTTCTATACCGTTTCTAATGACGGATTACGTTCCATTCAGAAACAAACAGCATTTCTAGATTTTAAACTGTGCTTCCAAAACTCCTTCAAAATTAGNACGGATTACGTTCCATTCAGAAACAAACAGCATTTCTAGATTTTAAACTGTGCTTCCAAAACTCCTTCAAAATTAACAATGGCGTAGGTACTGGGAGAGAGCAATGCTTGAGTATACATCCCGCCCCGATTAAATACATGCTTTCTACTGCTGTTTTAAGCCCTCGGCGTTGTTAAAATGATAGCAGATGAATGTAATTTACGGCGTAAAATTGTGATTGTGCCGTGTAAAACAACGAGCTCCGTCAATCTTCCTTTGTATTCAATCCTACAAAAATCACTGATACGCATTTCTCTAAATACGACTTCACGTTGTTGAATAAATAAGTCGTATTATAAATAAAACCTATTTATTCACTCGAAGTGTTTCTAGTGCAGAAGAAACTCTTATTGATTCTTCACTATTGAAGCAATTAATTGAGTGGGGTTTATTTTCGTATTCTTCGAAAATTCATTCTTGGTTCAGGCGAGAGTTGATCGGTACCTACAACACTAAAGCGTAGCGCACGTATGGTGGAGATACCGAACAAGCAGTAGTTCGAGATTAATTTGCGGCATCATTCTGAAACGGATCACTCTGTCGATATCAAACTACAGTAGTTCGTCATGTTGGCTTTAACATTTATGAATATTACTGTGGTGTTAAGTTCATATTCTGTACAACTGATGCATGATGCTTCACGATTCGGGAATCACTGCGCCTTCATTTTGCAAAGACGAGAATGGTGTTATACGCTGTTCACGGCGAACTGAGCACATTTGAAAGCCCTACTCAAGATGTACTTGTATTCACACGGCGTATTCTTCTACCATTTGCGAAATCAACATTGTTATGGGCCTCATCACTTTATTAATGCGTCGGCCTAATGAAACTGTGAAATAATTTAAAAAAAAGTTAATGTTTTACCAAAGTTTACACCTATGTGCATTGCAAATAACAGAAAAAAATAAATAATTTCAAGATTCACAAATGTTTACCTCACACTTATAAATCAACGTTAATGCATGGAACTACTTTCTCCCCTCTGTTACCAACTTTACTGAGCTCTTACTAGTCAGTGCGCCACTTAAAATATAAGAAGGTAAGGAAAATATATATTTTTCAAAGGTAGATTTCAAAAGTGCTCAGTTAATCTCGAACAGCGTATAGTCTTCCCGTTTACATATATAATAATATTCAGTCAGTCTTATCGTTTCGTTGCAGGAAATTCTTTAATAAATCCTTACTTCAAGAAACAGAGGACAGGTGATGACACGACTCTTTCCGGCTCTCTCGTGTTTAGTTAGGAAGGGCCACGAATATTTACTTTGCTTGTGGCACAAAACATTCTCGAATTAAAAGGCAAACAACATAAAACTCGAGCAGTTTGTACGCCCGGCGACGTATATGTGTGTGGACAGAGGTTGCAGTTGATTTATACCGTTTATAAAAAGGATGAAGCCGGGAGACTGTTGACTCGCACGTACGGAGTGTTTGATGTCGTTAATTGTTTTCCTGCAGGGAAGTACTTTGCCGCTCGGAGTGGAGCAGGCCCGTGTTGTGTTGTCCGGTCCATTAGTCGGTGCCGGGACTAATAATGGCACTCCTGGAGTTTGAGTTTTTGTAGAGTGGGGACCTTGCCTGCCTCTCTGTTACTCCGGATGGGATTTCTGCGCCTGTGTGTTTGGAAGTATGCAACCCAGGAATCCTTACCCGGCTCAAAGATCTCGGTTCTTCTTCTGGATGTTGCCACTTGTCTGTTCTTTCTATAATTTAGGTAGTCCGAAGTCCGATTTTCGGCGATGATTAAGCTCAGATTTTTGGATCATGAAACTTGGCGGACATTGTCGTTGGGTGATGGGTTTTGTCGGTGGTACTACCTTAACCCGCCTCTCCGTTTCGATGCTCAGTTTTCACATCGCTGCACTCCCATCGCCGCGCAGTTGTCTAGAGCCGCACATATTTCTTGCTTACTCAGTCCTACGGCCGAGTAAGCTAAGTCATTTAGATAAATATTTCTGTGAATTATAATTTTAGTTCGGAAACCTTCGTTCTACCAATTAGTCGGTTCCCCTCCACCTCCTTCCAATATATTTAATTCATCCGCCAATGTTTCTCATTAGCTAAATACTCTGATGTTTTCAGAAACCTTCTTTCGGAACAATCGGTGGAATACTTTAATCTTAATCGCAAGGGCGGACTAATTTTTCCCCTTAAAAACTCTTTATAAGACGCACCCCGAGTCCCCTCGGGAAATCAGTAATTTTTCTCGCTCTTAGAAATGTATGTATGTTGTCCGAGCGGCCATAAAATATTTTCGGCTATTTTGGCATTTGGAAGGGTGCGCTCGCTTAGTGCCTTGGGCAAACGAGACGAGTTACCGTACCTGCCGAAAGAATTTCTCCTGGTCTACGCACCTTACGAAATTTCGACTGTATTCAAGTATTTTCCGGCCTAACTGCAACAGGACGAAGACATACTGGACTGCCTCCCATGCAAGGAGTGTTTCGAGGGCTACACCACCTCGGTTACCGACACACCGCATCGCAGGGGTTGGTGTAAGACCCGCCGAGCAGCCCTCGTGACGTCTGCGCCCCTGGAAGATGATGTCCCCGTTGAAGACGCCTTCCCTGTAGAAGACGACGTCCACGTAGAAGACACCCTTCCCATATAAAACGCCCTCCCGGTAGAAGACGACGTCCCCGTGCAAGATATCTACTATCAAGCTGTACCCGTGGAAGATGTTCCACTTCAAGAAATTTGCTGGCAAGCACAACCCAGCGAGGAAACCAACTTAGAACACAGGTGCCCGATTTGTATGGACCTCGATAAAGTTTTAAATTACTTTTTAAAAAATTTGCGAAACTCGGTGTGTGCATGAGAACTTAAATTTTGTATATAACAAAAATCGTATAAAATGTTTTGCAACATCCAAGGTTTTCGCTCGTTGGACTCGTACACCATCAAGCAGATTGCCATCTCGTACAGTGACGAAGACGAGAAAACCAGTGTTATCACTTTTTTTACCGCCGTGTTCATTAAAGCACCTCGACCACACCATGCAACAGGCGTACCGCCTACAGACGTACGAAACGCACGAACTAAGGCGGGACGAGGGAAATATTCCGTACGAGGAAATTCCGACAATACTGGACTCTGCCATAATTCCCTATTACCCTGTGTATGTGTTTGGAAGACGTCAAGAGTCGGCGATTTGCAATGCATGCCCCATCGGAACGAACCTTGTAGACCTTGACAAGCATTGCCGTTGCCCACTGTTTCGGCAGTTCATCGACACGTACGCCACAAGACTTCAAAAGTGCAAAAATCAAAGATATTGCTGTGCTCTGTGCAATTCCGAAACACTAAGACTGTGATATAAAAATAAAAAAAAAACTACGATGAACCCATGGTACATAAAAAAATAATTGTGTAATGAATTCTAAAACTCAGAGAAGGAACACATGTAAAAATGTATTCCTTGTATTATGCAGAAAAAGAATATTGTAATGTGTGCATAAATAAATGTGTTAAAAAAATTATGTAAATTTTTATTTTATCTCGAGTTATGTCCTGCTCATGCAAGTTAAAAAAACACCGTTGGTAAAGAAAAACATTATTTAGTATATAAGTTTTGTAATAATTTAAAGAAAAATGAAAATACTATATGAGACTCTAGTTTTCACTAAAACAACGTATAATATATTTTAAGTGTATGAATGTAATTATTTAAAAATTTAATTAAGGATAAGGGGTAAAACACTTTGCAAATTACGGCGGCCTCAAAAATTATCTTAAGACACGCTGTGTAGCAACGGCAGAGACGGTCGGAGTTAAGGTTGGCACCACGTGCCGTATTCACCACTTGGCAGTAATGCATAAGATGTACTTTGCTCTNCCGTGCATAAGATGTACTTTGCTCTTCCTGCTGAACACGCAGTGGGCGGGCGCGCGGGCCACATGGAGCCTGGGAAAGGAGGCGAGCAGCTCGCCTACAGCAGTGGCTTCACGCTAGCTATGTTAAATTTATTGTTCCAACAGAGATCGATTGCTTATTCATTTATCATGTGAAACTTCAATACTATACAAAAAGAATTCACGAATGCGTATTTATTTTATCATACAAACTTTAATAGGTCTGATAAAGAAGAAACACTCTTTTGTCTTTTGCCAATTCGAGAATACACACAAGGACACACTGACAGCAGTGTCCAGGTTCGACACTTGAGAAAAATATACCCGTTAACATACTGATTGATGAAAAAAAAAACAGTCAGAACATACGGTTGGATGAAAAATATACACGTTACCATACTGATTCGTGAAAAAAAGACAGAACATACTGATGGATGAAAAATAAAACACTCGTCACACACATTCCTAACACATTTATTTCTTATAAAACTTAATTTCTATAAACAAAATTAAAGCCAGCGTACAGGGAAAATATGATGAATAAAAGTCTCTGCACCTTCTATTCATAATTTGCTTCACGCTAACGTACTGTCTATAAAAAAATATATGTGCTAATTTGCTCGCCATAAAAAAATTACATGGTAAAATGGTAAAAGTATGTTTACTGAATTAAAAAAATTTAGATTTTCAGGATATTTTTTTTTCTCAAAAAGTATAATCACAGTATTATAAAACACGGGGGGAAAAAGTGAGATTTCCTAGATAATTTTATTCAGTGTTCGTTGTGACTGAAAAGCATATTTGAAACTTACAGNGGGGGAAAAAGTGAGATTTCCTAGATAATTTTATTCAGTGTTCGTTGTGACTGAAAAGCATATTTGAAACTTACAGCCTTGGACAAGTCATCCTTTACTCATCATAATTTCAATGCTTGCATGGCTCACTAAAACCTGAAGAAAAAATGAAGGCGTTCATTACTTTAATGAAAAAAATAAATAATTTTTTTTTGTCTTGTCTGTACTTTTGATAACGAGCGTAGTTAGCACAATATGTTAACAGCGATTAAAAAATATTTCTGGTAAAATGTACGTTTACACCTGAGAAAAAAAAGTCTCAACTTTGGCTGAACGCTACACAGATCAATTCCATTATCGGGAGTTGTACTTCTAATATAACTGTGGCTGGTTAAAATTTATTTTTACAAAAAAAAAAGCGTACATCCCAAATACGTGGAAAATATATCAATTTCGCTTACTTTCTTTACTTTTCTTCGCTTTTATTGTAAATTTTTATTGAAAATTATTTTTTTGACTGAATAATATTGAATATTTCGTTTGTATTGGCTCTACACTATTTGGTAGTTTGCACCGAGTAAAAAATTCTAGCAGGGTTAGTCTTTGGAATGTGTCCTGGCAGTAAGGAAATATGTCGTTCTGTCTGCAGTATTTTGAGGGGAAATCGGACTATTTCCAGACACGCCTACCTGGCCTCATCAAATCCCATTCCCATTGGCCACGAAGGGAATTGCACTTGGCACTCCCCCCACGCGTCGATCTCTGCGAAGGGAATTGTACTTTGATCACCCCCACATGTGCCGATCACCTACCGACCAAGAAGGGAATTGTACTTTGTACTCCTCCAAACGCCGATTTCCTATTCGTCGCCAAAAGTGGGAATGTGGGAATTGAGGAGAAATTAACGAGGGGAGGAAGGAGGGTAGGAATTCCCGGTAAAATATAGTCTCATATCTCAGGTACATAAAATTTCCAAGGCCATGTCGTAAGAGACAGAAAATAAATTTACTTTCGCTTTCTACATTTTTCCCATAAGCGTAACATAGTTTACACTCGCAGAGAGGTGCATAAAATTTCCAAGGACATGTCGTGAGAGACAGAAGATTATTATTTCATCTCACTCGCACAATCTAAAATATTTTACAGTCGTCAGTTCCCATAATTTTCAATACATGGCCAGTCTCGCGATGGGTACTAGATATCTGAAAACGTCCAAGAGGTACAACCATCCCCACCTTTCATCGCTTGCATTGACACGCCTACAGGAGATGCCTTCCATCATAGGAGAAGATGANTTTTTTGTACGAAAAAAATATTGTAATTTTATTTAAATAATCATGATTGAGGACTCTTTTCTTTTCGCGGACGAAAATACGCGGAAAGGAGAATCGACACTCCCACATTATCCGCGGAAGAATACATCAATATCGTACTGGTAAACAATATCAGCAGGAAACGAGCCTGTTTCCTCCCATTCTGTCTTGTGAATCAGCTTCGTGCGTTTCCAGGCCTTCTCCAGTTTTCAGCTGCTTCCGTCAAGCTTCCTTCAGTTCGGAGGTAAGTACCTTACATCCTGTTGCAACATTTCTTAGGACTTGAACATTTTTTTTTGCGAATGATTTCAAGAGCGCATCTCGTTTATTTAATATGACTGTTAAAATAATGCTTTCATTCGAGTATTATAAATAAAGTTCTTGACAAAAAAACTTTTATGTTGCGGGTATTGTTAATACAGTTACCACCCCCCCAATATATGTATAACTGCATTTCTTCCGTCCGCATTGGTAAGAGGGAATGGACGTGCAGCTGCGGTGCACGTGCTTGACGTAATGTAGGTGAGGAGAACAGACAGAGCTGACCAGGCACACCCAGCCAGGCAGGCGCTCGCACCAAGGCCGCCAACCGCAGCACACATGCATCCTGCTCCCTGTTCAGTAATTATAATGCATGCGTTTCTATTTCATAATGGAGCTAGAAAATACGTGTAGATTTTTACAATTATTCGTTAACGAAGAAACGCTCGCCTCATCTCGGCTCAATTATCGAAATACTTGCTTAACGTAAAAATAATAAACTACTTCCTGTCGTGCCAGATGAATTGTTTTGAAGAGCGTAAAAAGAAACCTCTTCGTTTCTCAAAAGTATTAGGAAAATATGTTTCTTATATAAGCTGCCATACATTTTTACNTGAAACGCTCGCCTCATCTCGTCTCAATTGTCGAAATATTTCCTTAACGTAAAAAAACCTCTTCGTTTCTCAAAGTATTAGGAAAATACGTTTCTTGTATAAGAAGTCATACTTTTTTGCGTGTCTGAAAACTTTACGCTAGAGAGAATTTAAAATACTTATAATTGTTTGTGTGCAAGTTGCATCTAGCATACACGCTCCTTTATTTGTAGGTGCTGCAATCTCAAACGAATATTTTAGACTAGTGACCCGGCCCGGTTTCACCCGGGTACAATCTAGTTTTTACAGCGATACACTAATAAATAAATTGGGAAAATACAATTATATATATTATATGATATTAAATTAGTAAACTACTATCATATATAACATATATACATACATACATACACGTCACGCCTGTCTCCCAGAGGGATAGGCAGATATCATGGACCTTCATTTACCACGATCCTGACACACNAGGCAGATATCATGGACCTTCATTTACCACGATCCTGACACACCTACCTCCTTCGCTTTATCCACATTCATACATCTCTAATACAACAATATTATATGATAGTGGTTTGGAAATTTCCTTGTATACAACATTAATCGTTT
This sequence comes from Clitarchus hookeri, assembly GCA_002778355.1. NCBI lineage: Eukaryota > Metazoa > Arthropoda > Insecta > Phasmatodea > Phasmatidae > Clitarchus > Clitarchus hookeri. Next base: position 277,810 of record NQII01000893.1, read on the forward strand.
TGCCTCCGACCGCCAGCACAAAAAGATTTCTGTTTGACGTGACATGCGAAAGGGCTACGTATAGTTGTCCGTGTGAAAAACATGCTCCACTCAAATCCACTCCCCCCACATTAAGTGTTTGACCCTGTGCCTTATGCATGGTCATACCAAAACAAACTCTTATTGGAAATTGGACTCTTTTAAAATTAAAAGGCAAATCCGAGGGAATCATTGGTATTCTATGTATTAAAACAGCTTCTCCAGTACCGCAGCCAGTTAGAATAGTACTTTCAAAGAGATAAATTTTTAAACTTTTTATTTGTAATCGAGTCCCGTTGCATAATTCCGGTGGATTTATATTTCGCAATAAAATTGTGGGAGCTCCAACATTTAAAATCAGTTTGTGTTGTGGCATGCCAGAAGGATTCAATGAATTAAGAAATTTTGTGGGATAGTGCACAGTTTCAATGGACTTGTGTTTGGGCATTGAATTTTGCGGGCACTGATTCATGAATTTTTTTGACGTTCAGCAGCAGTCTCCCTTTCTGTTTGCAAAATATTCCTTTCTCGGTTATTAGTCAACCTAGATTCCCTTTCTTGTTCACTTTAATTTGCCTGTTATAAACGCAATAGATTTTAGAAATTACTTTTTCAAACGTGTTATAACTTTTAACGTATTGGCGATAATTTTATGGTCTAAAGAACATTTATTATCTATATTAAACAGTTTTAACTATGAATTAATTTCTTTTGATAGAGATTAAGTTCTTTATGGTTAGAAAATACAGTGAATTTTAAGTTTCTTTTTACTGCGTAATTTAAATAGTAAATACGCTTATTACTACTTATCTATTAAATATAGTCATATGCTGCCGATTACTCTTTTGTAGATCAATTAATTTTACACAATTATTTCGTAAATTATTTTGTTATATCTCTAAAGGATGTATTCCATGAGAGCGCGATGGCGGCAAACTTTTTTCCTGACTTGATTCACTANATTTTGTTATATCTCTAAAGGATGTATTCCATGAGAGCGCGATGGCGGCAAACTTTTTTCCTGACTTGATTCACTCATACCGTTAATGCTCAGCTCTTATAAGAACTAGTGCAATTTTTAATACACAAAAACCTTCCTCGATAAATGCAGATCATAACAGTAAAAGCCGCATCCAAACACGTCCAGTGGTTCTCGCTATAAGCGCAGTCATACAGACAGACAGACACGCGCCAGGGACTTCCTTTTATACTATGTAGTGATTCAATGTAAAGACGGTCTTAAATGTTGTGCGCACGTTAAAAAAAAAACACAGACGCGCTCAACTTCCAGCTTTCTTTACGATCAAAACTTACTTTTAGCCGTTTGATTTCCATCGCATCCCACACAAAAACGATGTATTTCAAAATACGCATGCTAAATATGTATAATGCATTAGTCACCGAACATGAAGTATAAAAGTTTCAGCCTGCGTGGCTAGAGTTCACCAGCATGCTTTAGAGTGTCAGAAATAATCGTAGGTAGACGAGCCCCTTAAGATTTGTACAGAAATATCGGTCCGCAAACAATATTTCGCAACGCTAGAATTATTCGTGTGGTGTGATACCGGAGGTCAGGGAACGTCTGCGGTCCGATATTACAGCGACAGGAGCCCGGACGCACGACCGGCTGGTCCGTTCTCGAGAGCACGAGCCTTATCACGTTTGCTTAAACACGCATCGTTTCCCCTTCACAACATTTGCAGATTTCTGCTTTCTGCACGCTTTACCGTTAGTAGTCTGATTGCTCGCCTCCTACCACGGCGAACCGGGTTCGATTCCCGGCGGGGTGTATGCCAAAACACTTAATTACACAGGTTATCTTATAATGTGTTTCATCCTGTTTACAGATATCGCCACCTGTGTTTTCGCCCAGCGTAGAGCCACCATTTTGGTGTGATCCGCTTGGCTTGAGGACCATATGTGCCATCTTCACGACGAGCTGTCTTCGTCGAGGATATTTCGTTTTCAGGTGATAAAAAAAAAATCTACACGAGTCCTTACAGCGATGTTTGTCCTTNGTCTTCGTCGAGGATATTTCGTTTTCAGGTGATAAAAAAAAAATCTACACGAGTCCTTACAGCGATGTTTGTCCTTTACCGTTCGGATTTTTTAATGCATATTTTTCCTTTTTTTTAGTCTTCAAACCCGTGGGTGAGCTTCTGTAGAACTGCCGACGAGTCCTCTTCCCGTCGCAGCTAACTTCACCAGTTCAGTCGGCGAGTACAGATCCATTTATTTTAACTGAGCTGCATTAATTTTCTATCTTCGCATACCACAAATTTTATTACTTACGCGAGCTGGTCATAATTTTTTATTGGAGCGGAACTTTTACTCATACTGTACGGTTTTTCTTAAAGAATAAAATATTACCATTCTTTGGACGTAAATGCATTCTTCAGTAGCAGAAATTTTTTTTACAAGTGCGGGAGATCGTAACATATAAGACTAGGCCTGTTATTTCAAAAATTTATTTTACCATTTTCTTAATGTGTTTGTACTTGGAGAGAATATAAAATACGATGCAAATGTGTGTANTTCAAAAATTTATTTTACCATTTTCTTAATGTGTTTGTACTTGGAGAGAATATAAAATACGATGCAAATGTGTGTAGGGCAAAAATACTCGCCCACCCGCTAGTAAGAATGACGTTGACGTAAAGTTCTTTTAATATGTATATTGACATTAAAAATTATTTCCTCCCCTTTCATAATTTAAATTGAATCTAGCGTAAATGTTTAATCAGGCGTGATGGTGCGTGCATGTGTGTGCGTGTATGCGCGTCTGTGTGTGACACTCTTATAGTATGTGAAGCGGGTCGGAGCATACACTGATNTCAAAAATTTATTTTACCATTTTCTTAATGTGTTTGTACTTGGAGAGAATATAAAATACGATGCAAATGTGTGTACGGCAAAAAATACTCGCCCACCCACTAGTAAGAATGACTTTGACGTAAAGTTTTTTTAGTATGTATATTGATATTAGAAATTATTTCCTCCCCTTTCATAATTTAAATTGAATCTAGCGTAAATGTTTAATCAGGCGTGATGGTGCATGCATGTGTGTGCGTGTATGCGCGTCTGTGTGTGACACTCTTATAGTATGTGAAGCGGGTCGGAGCATACACTGATTCCCTGCGCCTTTCTTCGTTACGCGCAGGACTGGCGGGAGATAAGAGCTCCGGGCGACCGCGGTGACACACCGGTGTAGTGTGGCGGCTTGCCACTATGACGAGTCGCTGTTCGATTCCCGGTGAGTAACGTCCAGGATTTTCTAACGTTAGCCTGCTGGTTTTCTCTTTTTCTTCGTCAGATCACTCGTCGGCACCGTTAATTTAATTGTCTGCACTATCTTTCAAACAATACAGTATTTGTAAAAAAAATGTAGGGTATATTATATGGTATTATAAAAAACATAAATACTTTAAAGAGAGATGACGGAGGCATATACCGAAGTATATTGAGGGCTTAATAAATATATTATTTTAATAAAACTACGTTAACTCGAGAATTTTAAATAAATTGTTCCCTGGCTAAGAATCACACTGTATGTAACTGAATATATCATTTGTATTACACAAAAAACTAATGTAAATGTATCTATGTTGCAGGTTGCTACGTGGGTTCTTCACGTGTGAGGCGAACCATGGCCGACCGTCGTGTTGCCTCCGTCGTTCCAACACCTGCTGGGGTAGGCATGATGACGTCATATACAGTTTTGTTTTCCTACGGGTTTTGTGGTAAGCACTTTACTCTCCATCGAAATGGGCTCCGACACGAGGCCAGTTGCGTACACAATCCCTTCAGGACCGATTCTCAGATTTGTGAGAAATGTGAGGTACAAATAAGCTGTAAGGATGATATTCATAAACACCTTCGCAGCTGTACAGGCGAGATCAGGCAGGTAGCAACTTTGAATTGTAGATTCTGTAATGCTGCATTTACACGTACGGGTCATGCGCGACGACACGAAATCAGCTGCCACTTTAACCCCGACAAACGCCCATATACTTGCGAAGAATGCGGAAAAGAACTATCGTGAGCGGATAAATTGAGGGAGCATATGGAAAAGTGTGGTGGACCAGCCCCTTCTCCCGCCAAACGCACGTGACTCGACGTGGCTCCCCAACAGCCCGTAGCCCTACAGGTTCAGGAACCTGCACGATCTTCGCGACCACGAGTCGTCGGCGCCACTGGCCAACCCCTCAAGGGTTCGTCGAGGCAGAAACGGCATTCAGGGCCAATTTGAAGACGTACGTGGCCGAAAACACTAGTGACACTGCAAAAGATATTTGTAATTATTTGACCAACATTAAGCAAAATATAGTCAACCAGCTGACGGACGAAGTGAGAGAAAATGGTGCAATGCAATTTAACTTTTGGCTCGATTGTGATTATACGAAACCGGCTCCGTTCGATGAAGGTACAGACAAAAGAGTATTCAAGATGACAAATATACCAATTCATGAAATCAGCGATATTGAGGAGACCGTGCAAACTAGCTGAGAAAAAAAAAGTATGTACTTAAGAGACGCAATACAAAGAACGCGGTTCCGGGTTGACACTGTCGTCAGTCAACCACATACAGCTCTGCATAAACAAGCTGGACCGCCTTCGCGCATCGTCGTACATCGAGCTGCCCGCTTCCATATAGAATAGACATGCTATCATAAACCTAGAAAACACAAACGACCACATGTGCTTTAAATGGGCCATTCTGGCACGTTACGTGGAAGGCACAGATCCGCAGCGAGTCGACCACCACTACAAAGACCCCGACTCAAAATTTTATTATTCAAAGCTACAGTTCCCTACACCATTATACCAAATAAAGGTTTTTGAAAATAATAATTCGTCAATATATGTGAACATTTACGCCCTGGACGAGAATGAGAAGGTTTTCCCCGTAAGTGTGACAAAAAAAGAGAAGCCAGACCATTTCGACCTCCTCCTCTTCACCAAAGAAGATGGGAACGCCCACTATTGCTGCGTGAAGAATTTCGAGCATTTGATAATATCTCAGCTGATGGCCCACAAGGAAATGATACATATATGCAAGCTCTGCTTCACTTATTATCATGATTTACCACTAACTTCCAGACTGACGGGACAGCAGTGCCTGGAACAACACAAAAAATANGACGGGACAGCAGTGCCTGGAACAACACAAAAAATATTGCAAGGACAATGCCCCAGCCAGAATCCTCCCCCAGCTGTGGCAGCCGGGGGAGGATGGTAGGCCACCAGTATTAAAATTTAAAAATTTCCACCACGTTGATAAATTACCAATCGTTGTTTATGCAGATTTTGAGGCCATTCTGAAACCGATAAACACAGGCGAGCCAGACCCCAGCCACCCCTACACGTACGCCTATCAGAAGCACGAGGCGTATAGCTTCTGCATTTACATCCACGTGGACAACCACGCCATCCCTGCAGCACTAACATACACGCTGAGCCAGGACCCTATCATATACACGGGGCAGATGCAGAGAAAAAGTTCATGGAGACATTTGTAGATATTGGTAAATAGTAAAGGATATGTATGTTACTTAGTAGAAGATGGAGCCGCTCACGCCAATTCAAAAGGCAAGCTACTCACGGGCGACGAGATGCTCCAACTGCGAATCGAAGTTCACTGTAGAAAGTTATAAAGTACGTGACCATGACCACTTCACAGGGCGGGACATCGGACCCGCTTGCACCAGCTGCAATTTCCTGTGCCACCGCCCTAAGGAACTCGTCATATATTTCCACAACTTGAGCTACGGTGAGAATTTTATCGTCAGGCAGCTGGGATACGATACGAAAGACATCTTTATCATTCCGCACACGAGCGTGAAAATTATCACATTTTCGAAGCAGCTGGGAGACAGATTTTCGGTGCAGTTTGTCGATACGTTCCGGTTCATGGCCCGAAGTCTGGCGTCCCTGGCCGAGTTTTTACCGCAGAATAGATTTATCAACACAGTAAAATTCTTCAGTGCCGGCCAACTGCCTCTCGTCACGTGCAAAGGCGTGTTTCCATATGATTATGTCGACAGTTGGGAGAAGCTGGACGAGCAGCAGCTGCCTCCGAAAGAGGAATTCTGCAACAGGGCTCTGGGATCAGCGACGAAAAATACGCCAACGCTCAGGAAGTATGAGAAACGTTCAACTTTGCGAACCTAGGAACGTATTAAGAAGTGTATTTGAAGACGGACATGCTAATTATATCAGACGTATTTGCAAATTTCAGAAAGTTGTGCACGTCAACATACAAGCTCGATTTTGCACACGTTAGCGCCCCGGGGTTCACATTCGATGCAATGTTAAAAACAACGGGGGTAAATCTAGAGTTTCTAACAGATTACGACATTCATATATTTATCGAAAATGGAATTCGTGATAGCGTGGCTTAGTGCGTGAAGTGACTTGCGGTGGCGAACAACACCTACGCGCCAGAAACATACGATCCCAGCAAGCCCACCACGTTTTTACAAAACTTCGAATCAAACAACCTGTACGGCTGGGCCACGTCGCTGCCGTTGCCAGTACGTAACTTCAGGTGGGTCAAAACCAACATTGACGTAATGTCTGTGCCGGATGATGCTGATGCTGGCTATATTCTGGAGGTCGACGTCGAGTACCCCGCAGCCCTGCGCGAGGAACATCAGGATTTGCCATTTATTCCCGTTAACCAGTGTCCCCCAGGCTCCAAACCTGCGAAATTAATAACAACATTAGAAAACACGAAAAATTACATCGTACATTACCGCAACCTGAAACAGGCGCTGAAACATGGATTGAAGCTCGTCAAGATACACAGCATACTACAGTTCGAACAGACTGCGTGTCTAAAGCTTTACATATATTTAAATACTGTTAAACGTCAGGTGGCCACCAACGATTTCGAAAAAGAACTTTTTAAGTTGGAAAACAACGCAACTTTGGAAAAATTGGCGGAGAACAAAAGAAAACGCCAAAAAAAAAAGGAGCTAGTGTGCAGTGAAAAGCGACTAAAGAAACGGGTATCCAAGTCAACATTCCTAGACCGAACAATTAATGATGAAACTCTTTGCCTCCTCCATTTGCAGCACGAATTCATACTGTTTGATAAACCNCTGCAGCACGAATTCATACTGTTGGATAAAGCTATTTATGCCGGCTCTTCAGTGCTCGACCTCTCAAAAACATTAATGTACAGATTCCATTATGATGTGATGAAGGCTCGGTACGACGAAGAAGTCGAACTACTGTATACAGACACCGACTCGTACTTGTACCAAGTTCGAACCCGTGACTTTACGAGGACATGGTTTCAGACGNGACACCGACTCATACCTGTATAAAGTTCGAACCCGGGACTTTTACGAGGACATGGTTTCAGACGCACAGTTCTTTGCAGAGTTCGATACGAGCGGTTGTCCCACGAACCACAAGTGCTTTTCGTCCACCAACAAGAAAGTGGTTGGTAAATTCAAAGATGAGTGCGATGGAAAGATCATGACCGAATTCGTGGGATTTCAGGCGAATTGTATTCGTACAAATGCGACGTAAAACTCACAAAACGTGCCAAGGGAATTCAACAATGCGTCGTACAAAATAAAATTAATTTTAACTATTTTATATCTGTTCTGGAGCAGCACCGTACGATGCGAGATAACGTCCTCACTATACGATCACACAAACACGAATCATTTTCCGAATGTATAAATAAGATGGCACTGACATAGACGGGCGATAAGAGGCAGGTACAGGAAAACAGATACACGCAATACCGTATGGGTACAATTAAACATATATATATATATTTCAATTAATCACCAACATTAATATGTGAATGAAGCGATACACAAGGTTCACTGTTTGCTTACCTTGCTATGTAGCTGTTGATCGAGCAGCCATACACACACATAGATGACGTAGTTGGAAAAGGGTTCAACATGCTATAAAACGCGTGTTGGTTCCTGAGAGAGAGTGAATGAGGCCGGGATGCAAAGGCAGTTCCTCACCTTGGGGGTGTCAAATCTGAAGCGATTTATCTCCCCCTTCTCCCCTCAAAAAAATTAATACGAACATGATAAAGGTTTGATGTGATGCACTACAATGAGATGTGCTTGCCATTTTTGCTTCCGCAATTTCATATTCGCAATCGCACATACACATGGGTTCTGCGTCAATGTTGGACCTCCGACCAGGGTTTAAAGCCAATTTCTGGGGGGTTACAATGCTTATCCCCCCGTCGGAATTGCGAGGGGCAAAATGGTGGCTATATCGTACCCGTGAAAAAATCCGGAGGTGACACTTTATTTAAAAATCTTTTTTGCTTCTGTGGCAGTCGTGTTACTTTCAATTTTCCCCTCGTGACTGTTTTTCTGTGATTTTATATCTTTATGCCATATTTGTCTACTTATTCGTTTCTTTTATCGGTTGTTCTTCGAACCGTCTGTCTGTCTAGGGAGTGTTATTCGCTGCTGATGTCTGTATGATTCTTGATGAATATGTTAACCTACGTTTCCTCGATGGTGTCTGTATGCTGCTGTGCGGGCACTGTTTTTATAAATATTTTTCATTGTTGTTTCTACATTTTTTCAGCATTGGTCCTGACATTTTGATTGTATTTTTCTTTGGTGGGCTGCATACTCGTGTCCCTGTGCGAGGCATTTTTTTCTGTGTTTATTAATATTTTTCATCGTTGGTACTGTAATTTTTTCATCGTTGGCCCTGAAATTTTCTCATAGTTGTTGGGGCGTATACTTCTGAATATTACTGTTAATATTTTTCGTAGTTGGTTCTACTGTTTTTCGTCGGTGGGGTGTATGCTTCTGCATCTTTCTGCGAATATTTTTCGTCGTTGGTCCTGGCAATTTTTATGTATTTTTCTTTGGTGAGCTGTTGCCTTCCGCTTCTTCGATCGACTTTTTTTTCATCCTTGGAATTATAATTCTGCTTTAAATCGAGATGTGACAAGGCTTTGCAATGCTAATTGGCTGTGTCACATTTTTCGTCGTTTAGAATAACTGGAATTCTTTTTTCATTGGTTCAGTTTTGGGGATGCTACCTAATTATTGATGGTGTCAAAAATTTTTCACTGTAGCTCATCTGTTTGAGTCAATGTTATGATGTCTTTGACTCGTTTTGGTACACTGGGGTTTTCAACATTGGAAATGTACCATCCTCATAAGCAGCTGTCGCTTGCAAATGTTGTGTGCAGAAAAAATTAATCGTCGTTGGAGCGTGCGTCGTCGGAACCCACTTACGTCTCCGGAGATAATCATTATTACAAAAAACTCTTAAAACGTTTTTTTAAATCATTGTAATGTGCAGTTCTCGGTCCCAACGTCCGAGGAACCGCTCACATGGACTGATCACAGCCATATGGACGGTAAGAGGGAGAGAGTCGACGCATGTCCTCGAGATATGTAGGTGTAAACATACACCTGGAGGATGAGCAGTGGGTCCTACACCTGGCTGAAGTTGCAAATGTTTACTGGTGAAAGGGGTATATGGAGGTATGGCCGTATGGTTTTTATGTAACATGTGTGTTGCTGTATAAATAAGCAGCTAGATTTATGAAGGAGAGCTCAGTTTGCTAGCAGACATTGTGAAGAGCAGATCGTCTCTATAAGTTACTCTATTTGGAATACTTCATGGACAGTCTCCAAGCAGCGCTATCGCCTTCAACGATGTCTTCGGCTATTCCAGTAGCTCCTTCACCTGTGATTGAAGCACCCGCACCACTAGCAGAGCCATCTGGTTCTTTGGCTGTACCATCTTCAACAGAGCTCGTCCCACCGGCCGAACCATCCTCGCCAGAGAAAACTTATCCCTGAAGCTACTGCGACAAAGTACTTTCGCACCAACACATTGCACGTCGTCATGATATTCATGGAAGTATGAAGAATCGAAACCGGATGAAGTATATTTGCTTCAAATGTGGGTTGATGTTCTACCGTAATTACCTTTTCTGCAAATATATAAGGTGGTGTAAAGTTAAACTGCGGGGCTCATCGATTCTTCAGTGCCAGTTCTGTAAAAAAGAGACCATGCAAACGTCATCATTTCTGTGATGAACTGCAATAAACATCGTTTCTCTCTTCCTTCTTCGCCTACATCATCTACGTATGCAACACCAACCTCAGTGCCTTTGGACGAGCCGAAACCTCGTGGGACCAGCACTGTACTACCCGCCTATCGGTGTCGCTTTTGCTGCACGGAGTTTGCATTGAAACTCGCCCTGCGTCGCCATGAAGTTCACGAGTGTACGAAAGCTTGGTTTCGTTTATAACTGAAATGTTGATGCGAAACCTATGAATAAAAAAAAAAAAGAATGAAGTAGTTGTAGATTTTACAGAATAAAATATGTTTTTGGAAATAATTGCGAGTTTCGTTTATTCATTGTTTGTAAAAAAAAATTGGAATTTAAAATACAAAATGGTAAAATCACGTTAAAAATTAGATTATCGCTGATCATGTGAAAATTTATTTTACTGAATGATGAACAATTTTGAGTGTAGAGATCGTTCAGAAAGATATATATTATGAGGGAGTAAACGGAGTAAGTCACACAGATTATTATGCTGGAGTCCTAACATTTATTGGAACTAAATAATTTACTGGCAAAAGTTGGCAAGACATGACAACACCGCCAGACTTTCTTGCAGAAATGCGCAAAATTCCGTTGTTTGTGTCTAGTGCATAAAAGTATTTGAGCTCAGAAATTATGAAAAATTTACATATTTTGTAATTAGTGTTATCTGTAAATATTTTAAATATATGTATTTGCCTAATTTGTTTAACATATCTACTAAAAATGTCTATAGTACAAGTGTATTTATCACATAGCGATAATTGAGGTTAGTTATTACCGCCGTATGTTAATTATCGCACGTTACATTGCATAAACGTAAAACACGCGGATCGATACATCGCGGGCTATGTTCATACTCGTGTACTGAGAAATTTAAGTATTTCTATAAAAATAGAATGTTGCGTCGTAATAGTCGTTAGTGATATATTTCTACAAAATATTATTGCAAACTGTTCAGTAGTTAAAAATTTATTGGTTAGGAAATACATCCAGATAGACATTCATACGATTACATAAGTCTATATTTCCATGGGAAATAGGCTAAGAAGCGTCACTTTCTAGTAACTCCAATTATTTTTTATTATTGTGAACGTAATTTACTGCCCTTTTGTTAGCGCGCGCGTCTTCCTGTCCAGTTTTGACAGAAATTTTCATTTGATACTTCTGCGTTACTTCTCAAGATGCCAATACAATTTTTCCTCCTGTTTCTCTGNTTTGACAGAAATTTTCATTTGATACTTCTGCGTTACTTCTCAAGATGCCAATACAATTTTTCCTCCTGTTTCTCTGTCGTATCAGTTAGATGATAATTCTAAACTTCGCAATAGTTTGAAATAGTCGTTAACATCGTACAGTCTCCTTTCATCATCTGGACGAATCGGTGATGCGGTTCCTCTTTATTGATGCAGACACGAAATAATAATAATAATGGCGTGTGGGGAGTGCACCCAGGGCAAGGCAACACCCTTCAAGCGATGGTCTTTCCAGCTGGGACCCGTAGGTGACCGTCATCCCCGGGCATGACAGAAATGAGACCCTAGAATGGAGCGGCGCTGGAATGCAAGGGCGGAGGAAGCGGGAGTACCCCTAGAAAACCCTCCGGCTAGCGGCATCGTCCAGCACGATTCCCACATGCGAAGGTCCGGGAGTGAACCCACCGGGGATCGAACCCGGATCGTCGTTGTGGGAGGCGAGCGCCCTGGCCACTACGCCACCGCTTCCCCTCGCAGACACGAAAACTTAGTTGCACGTGACTGTCTACCTCGCGGGAGACACACTCACGACACAGCAGCGCAGTTGCACGGACGCCTGCTGTGTATAGTCTGCATTCCGAGGACAAGAAGTTTATGATTGCGAGCATATCTGAGCATCAGGCGGCACGGAGCGACGGCTAGCGAGGTTCGCCAGAGCATGCATGCACGCAGCGCATCAGGCCAGATAAGGGAGCCGCATACAATGAACGTGGCCACGCGGGTGTGCTTCAGACTGTTTTGTTTTCCTCATGCTGCAAACTGTGTTCTTGTGGGTAAAGAGAGGTCACATTACGTTGCACAACAATGGGAGAAATGTCAAAGTGCATAGGTAGGTGGGTAGGGCGGTCATCAGATATAGAGTGGAGCGTTCAGACAAAGAGGGACTGGGAAGCTATATCGGTATTCCCTTGGGGCGATTTCGGAAAACCACTGAAAACTCAAATCAGGACGGCAAGTGCGGGGAATCTAACCTGATTCCTCCCGAAGTTCAGGGCAGTTTATCACTGCTGCACCTCGCTCGGGGTCAAAATGTATTTACATCACATAGACAGTACTGTGTACGTAAAAATAAACACGATTGCATTAAACATGTTCATCGTTTGTATAAAACTTTATGCCAAACTCGTAGATACCGTACTGCTTTTTTTTCATGGAATACCAGAAACTGCAATGCTGGACAGTCTGTTCGTACCTTTTTTTTTCAGCCAATTGTAATTATATTGTCGGTATGAACATGCTGTGTGGTATGTGCCTGTCAGAGCAATTTTGTGTGTACACAAATGTTTGAATTTTTTTTTCCATGACTGATTACGTAGCACTGTTAGAGCATGGAGAAAAATTCAGCTTAAGCCTACATAAACAATTATTTTTTAACTGTATATTGCTCCTACAGCCATCAATAGCAGTAACGTCCTAATATATTTAAAAAAAAATCTCCTTATAGCGTCTATGACTACACTGCTAGAAAAAATGTCCGTAAAATTACAGGAAATACCGGTTAAAAATTATCCAGACATCTGCGTTAAATTACGGTCTCTTCGTTTTTTCAATAACGTTCTCTCCATAAATTTTACATAAATCTCCGTGAATTCACGGAACGTGCCCACAATCTTGCAAGTTTATTTTTTTATCTGCTTTTTATAAAAAGGGGTAACAAAAAAAGTTTTACTTTCGTTATATGGATGATGCACTCTGTGTAAAAATTACTATAAAAAAANTGGATGATGCACTCTGTGTAAAAATTACTATAAAAAAAAAATGATGTCTGGCAGTGGGATTTAAACTCGGAAAAAAACAATTTTACTGCCCAAAATTTAAACCACTCACCTACCATGATTTTACAGNTGATGTCCGGCAGTGGGATTTAAACTCGGAAAAAAACAATTTTACTGCCCAAAATTTAAACCACTCACCTACCATGCTTTTACAGAAACAATTGTTGTAATTATGGAATTAATATTGAACAATGTATGTACCTCTCAGTTTCTAGTCATGTTATAATTTATTTCACTGTGTATAACAGAGAAAATAAAAACACGAATCGAAAAATCAGCAAACAATAACTCTAACCACTCACTTACCACGTCTTCTTTACACCTTTATCTACCTAGATGATGGAATGAGTATGGGTGGAGGGGGTGTGGGGAACCTCCGTAAATGTTATTTATTTTAAAATTAATTTTTGAATAATTATTAAATATTTTTTAACATTTTAATACAATTTTTTAATAAATTTTTTTAGAATTATTAAATTATTTATTTTTTTGGGTTTTTAAGGCAAAATGTCACCGAGGTCAAGGTAACCTGGATCCATTATGGCTGCCTGTCGACCGGAATGACAGAGCACAAACAGCTCCGACGCCCCGGTCCCAGGTCCCGATGTGCCAAAGTCCCAATAATCCATCTACTCTGTTCATCTTATGTTTTTATGCGCCTGACTCTTATAACTCCCGAACTTATTTGCCATTTCTCTCTACCGCGTGGACTTGTAAACTTGAATATATTGTCCNGCGTGGACTTGTAAACTTGAATATATTGTCCAAGTAAGCTATAGAAGTTTGCATTTTTCGGTCATTTCACGAATATTTTCATTGGCACTGGTTTCGTGTGCAATTTTCCGAGGACAATGCATAGTATAATCACGTTTCATTTATTTTAGTTGTAATTTCTTTCTTGATATCTACGCAGCATATTATTAAAGGTGATAAATAAGCGTATGATAGCAGATTACTTGGGCTTGTCCCTATGTGCGTAATGGGAGATGGCGACAACGTTGAATTTTTTCAGGAAAACGGATGGTCAGGANACTTGGGCTTGTCCCTATGTGCGTAATGGGAGATGGCGACAACGTTGAATTTTTTCAGGAAAACGGATGGTCAGGAAAAAACTGCAAAGGAAAATTTTTGGGGAGGAGAAGCGAGGATATTATAGCCTTAATATTCCCGACCTCTTCCTTCCTCGCCATAGTCGCAGGGCGTGTATTTTATCGTACATNGATATTATAGCCTTAATATTCCCGACCTCTTCCTTCCTCGCCATAGTCGCAGGGCGTGTATTTTATCGTACATTCTTCTCGTCCATTTGATTACCGTAGATCGTTAAAGTGAGCTTGAGGAAGGTTGCTACTCATTTAAAGTTATGGGTTATTCAGTGTGTTAACTAGGGAGTGCCCGCGCACGTTTGTGGAAAATGCTTACGTGCTGGAAGGAAGGACCGGAATGAAAGGCGAAGGAAACTCCTGGAGAGTGGAGAAAAATGAGTGGGAGAAGAGAACTATATGGTAGGGCAGTTAACTACACGCCGGTCGCCGAAAAAGGAGAAAGGGAGGTAAATTGAGAGTATAATCGAGGAAGAGGCACCTTTCGTCGAAGGGCAACGTTCTTTGCTTCTTAGTCTCGGTCGCACTTCGAGATATCGAATATCGACTTGGTGTATGGAACCAAAAATACCTGGATCTCAGGTAATGCCTTGTCCCATATAGAGGGGTCGAGTAGTTTAACTTTGGTTTTGTGCTTAAAGACACATTAACAGTATGGCAAGTCTTGATAACACATTTTATGTTTTAAACTTAATTGGTGATTTTAACAACGCCGCTGATTTTGCGCGTTTGGCTAAACGGAAGCCACTCACATAGTAGACTTAACCTTAAATTGTCCAAACATAGTGCACACACATAGATTACTTAACCGGAAATCGAACCCAGGGCGCCACTTACTATAAACTGGCATTACATGAAAAACATTTCTTCGTGTAATTGGTATGGGAAAGCATGGCTTTTTTGCAATTGGCAATGTAAGTTTTTCGTGCATCATCCATTTTCATAGATAAAAACGAACAGTTGTGGTCCTTTGAATTACTTGCTACGTTGTAAAAGAAGCCTATTTACATCGTATACATAGTATGAGGCAGGGTGAGTTTCGTCCTTTACGCATGTCGCAAATATTGACTAATTAATTGCCAAAAAACTGCGAAATACGTTTCGAAAATAAAGTGTTATTATTTTTACATTTCGTTTTACAATAAACCATGAAATTTTACGAAAAAAAAACTGTATTACTTGATTGCACCACATTTGCTTTTGAACGTCGTCAAACGTAGTCTACGCGCACATCATGGCACTTGTTTAATTAAACACTATTTTAACCATAGTTGAGTTCACGTTGTTATATCACTATATTTTTTTGATAAGGAATAGCTTATTTCATTGAACTAAAGTTATATAATATACTGAACAGATAGTTAACAACCAAGAAATAGTTACAGTTTAAGCGTTAGGCGAGGGAGGACAAAGTCATGTTGAGCTACACAATTTCAATATACTACCAACATGCATGTACTGTTGACTTAGGCTGAATGTTATGACGGAAAGCGACGGGCGCCGCACCAAGTTGAAGCTGCATCTTCAGGGTGGTTCTTCTCGGCGTGGGTCCACAGTCATGACCAGTAGAAAGTGTTACCAAATGTTGTATTGTTTCACGGTGGCGCAATTGTCCCAAATACTTTTCCGCTGAGTGAGATCGATAGGAAAGGACTTATTAATGTCCCCCGGTTATATGACTGAAAACTTATCAGGGGACGTCTTACAACCTAACTTATGGCCTAACTTAAACTAACACCCATGCTTCACCTATGTTTCGATTCCAGGACCTTTCGCAGCGCAGACGCGGTGGCGCACCAACCGACTGCACCACGCGAGGTCCGCCGGGAGAGGAGATCTGCCGGAAACTCAGTGCTATGTTTTACAAACTGTAATTGCTTCGGGGTGTTTCGGGTTCTTGCCCTGATCTGGATGCCGACGCGTCGCTGCAGTTTGCTTGGCTTGACCTCGTTGACATTATTCATACCGTGGTTTTGGTAGGTCTGTAGGAAGAAAAACAATTCAGTGTTTGGACACAGGGACCGTTACTATGCATCTGGCATGCGTACTGTACTAGGGCGTGTCAATTTGGAGGGCAAAAATAAAAATTCGTGATTTTTATGAATGAGGAGGTCCAAAAATGTGCCTTTTGATGTGTAATATCCTTATTTAAAAGATTTTTCCTTGTTCATAAAGATTTACCTTGGTAAATTTGCGCTTGATTATAATCTATATTGAAATTTCCGAAAAAAGGGGATAACTTAATATTAAATCCAACAAAATTTGCTCAAAAAGTAATTTAATGAGCTCAAACAATTTTATTTGTATTTTGTCTTTATTATGAAACACTAAAAACACATTGTAAAAAATGTAAAAATCTTCAACCAACAATATTCATCAAATCTTGCTTCGATTCATTCCTAGACATCATTCTTCTGCTTGCTTCCTGGCCTCTAATGAATCCTTCTCGTTTCTCATGAGTATACACTTTGCCAGAAGCCTCTGTTACTTGTTTCACACACCTCTCTATGGACTGTCCATGACATGGCCACTTTGGAACTTGCATTGGCTCTTCAACAAACTTTCTTATTTCTGATATTTTGAGTTTACAAGTAAGTGGAGGTTCATATACTTTTTCTGACAAGTCTATCAGTTCCAAAAGGGAAGTTGCATTTGGATTTACTGCAGGTGTTTTCCTAGGCCGAACAGATAGGTCTCCTGGTGTATCATCATCTTGCTTCCTTAATTCAGTTATCTTCTGGACCCCTGCTTTCCTTTCTTCTTGGTCTTCCGAGCATAAAAGTGTCTGAAGCACCATTTCACTAAATGCGAACCACGATGAACGTTGGATTGTTGGCAAAACAATATCTGCTACTGCCTTCTTCTGAGATTTTAGGAGCTTCAATTGATAAAGAATGTGGCGAGGTCCTTCCACCCAAGAGAATTTCAATTTAATTGTAAACCAGCAGGGATAGTAAACGCCAACAATGTATTCCACAAGCAGTTGTAACGTCTTCAAGTTGTTGCCTTTAAGGCCATGTTTTGAAACCCATATGCGACAAATCCTATTTGCAGTTGTTAACCACCGAGAGTGGCTTACAGGACCAATTTCTAGTAATGCCAGATCAATTGGAAGTACACCTGTCCTTATGGCCTGAGTTATCCTGTAACCATAAGCCTGATCTGTAGAGAGATCTTTGACAACAGTGTCACTCAATGGAACCAAAGGCTCTGGAAAGGATATTCTGACAAATGAGGGATTGATTTCAAGTTCTGTTGCAGCATCAAGCATGTTGCCAATCTTACCACTCCACTTGTTGTTAGACAAAGTTTTTCCATCCAACTCGGTGATCAAGTGCCGCAAAGGTAGCTCATTAGTATGAAGAGCACAAACCAACCAGATGAGTTTACGATTCAGCTTTGCCTCAACCCAATGCATGACCCCTCCTTCCCAACCAGTGTTAACATTCGTTGAGTCACCACCAATAGCCTGCAAACTTTTATCAATGCTGTTTTTCTTTAAAAAAAATCCACAAGATGGTTAGCAATAACTTCAGCAGGTTTCCTTTTCGTTAAGTCTTTCTCTGGAGTAAAATGGCAAAGATACCTTCCACCTGGCTCACTGCAAACAGTGTAATGCTCTTCTTTCACAATACTTGGAAACTGATGACTTGAGTTATCTGCCTGTAACAGAACTTTAGTGAAATCTTGGCGTCCATCAAAGAAGATACATTCAATATTGCCTGTCCTGCATCGAGCATGAAATTCTTCATCAAGTGCTTTCATGACTTTTTCTTGTGCCCTTTTTACTTTATTGTGATCAACCACAAGTCTCCTGTCTCCTTCAGTAATTAATCCAGCATCCAAAAATGCAGCTGTTGTAATGGCAGCTGTAGCACGTAGACCGACACCATACCTAATACTTTGCAATGCAACATTGCGCAATTGTAATGTATTATATTGACTTGTACTTGAAGTAGAAGGTACATCAGAATCATCACATGGAATCTGCAAAGGATCTTCAGATTCTTCATCTGTAACATCAGTTGGCTCTTCATCTTCGTCGGAGAAAAGAACTTCATCTGGTTGTAATGTTAATTCTTCCTTCCTTTTCAGCTTATATTCATAAATTCTTCTTAATTCATCTTCTTGCCTCTTCTGCTTTTTAATTTGTCTTCTGTGCTCAGGTAGATCTGGTAATCCAATTTGATGCTTTCCAACAGATCCAACCTTCTCTCTTTGATTATTAATAAACATTAGTTCTTTGACAGAGACCTTCATATCCTTAGAACAAGAGCAGGAGATGTGCACTTCATGTTTACAGCCGGCACCACCTGGACATGGACCCTCAAATTCTGGACATAGCTTAATCTTACACTTGCAATTTAGTATGTCAAAGAGTTTGTCTAATGTTGCTATGAAAGCCTCTTTCACTTCCAGTTTTCCTCTGCCAAGTGATATGTTTTTGGCCTTTTCCCAGTTTTCTTCTATCTTCTTCAGGACTGTGACTCTTGAATTTAAAATTGGCACCACAAAACAACTGTTTGCTCGCTCCCACTGTTCAAGCACTTTTGGATAAATATCCTTTGCAAGAGTGGCTGCTGGGTAATTTGTGACATTCTCTACACTCTGTTCTCTTAGCAGAAGCCCATATCTTAGAACATCACGCAGAGTTGGGAGTTCGGAAGGCAGCATTTCTCGACCAGTTCCAATGAAGTTACTCATGTGAGTGGAAGTTGCCAATCTCGTCTTCCTTTTACTAGCCATGGTTCCGAATTTTCAGATTTTGTAATTGGAAGAAACTATTCGTGCCTGGAAAAATAAAGAAAAGAAAATGTCACTATTTGTATGATATTAATAAAAAGACGCTCAGCTGCAAATGAGTATTGCTAGTTTAAACACTTTTACGAGTGGCATAAAATATTTTNTGAGTGGCATAAAAAATTTTCAGATGTCATAGTATAATATAAGTATATTCTTAACCTTAGAGCAGAAGTACAAACAGAAATAATGATAAAAAGGCACTTCTTGAGAGAAGAGAGTTTGCTGCGAATTTTACATGAAACGTGAAAATATCACGAAATTGAAGTAACTATTTACCAAGCAAAACAATGTAATTGCCAGTTCATGTAAATATATTTGTGAATCGCTAACCAAAATACAACTTTTTGACACCCCTCGTTTTTTGAAAAAGGAAATCAAAAAAATCGACACGCCATAGTACTGTACTCTACTCTATAATAACTCTACGATTTACACACGCCGGACGCCATTTAAGTTTTAATGGAAATCGCAGTAAACACAGCTTCTTTCTCTGAACACGGCAAACAAAAAACATAAGAAAGCACTTGGGAACATACAACGGAGATTGACGCTTCTTGATCAACCCTAAGCCGAACACCACAAGACACATTTCAGAAACTTAATATTGCACTATGCATTTGGAAAAAAAAAAAAAAAAAAAAACCCACTTTCAAATACTTACTGATTGCATTTGAAAATCGGTCTCATCTTAGTTTAACATAATGTTTGGTTAATTACACACCCTGAAAACAATCATTCGCGTATTAAAAAGTGCAAACCCATTACATTAGGAAAACCATGATTTTAATTTCATTCAAAACTGCAAACAATTTTCTTTTCTTTAAAGGCAATTTCTGAACGTAATATTTCTGTCTGCAATAAACTGGTGAATGAGAAATGCACAATATCCAATTCTCATAATGTGATAAAATTTTTGGGGCTTCTCTACGAAATATATATTTGTCTTATTATTATAATCACTGTGGCGAGTAATTTGCTGTTTAACAACGTTACTCATTGCTGCAGGAAGGCTTCATACTCGGCAGTATTTGTCAAGTGTACACTGAAGAGAAAAATCTCGTACCATTTGGAAATGCACCAGAAAAATTTAGTTAACTTACACAAAAAAAACTCAGTAATTTTGGATTTATTCAGAACGCATAGTTAAAAAAAAAAAGTTCTCATAGCATTTTTTTATGGCTGAACTTTTAAGGCTTATTAAATTTGAGTTATCTTAGTCTGATTTCGATTAGGTTCATTAATTCGCCCACTTTTAAGCCCATCAGGCTAATCAGGCGGTGGCATATAGAACTGAAATATACTAAATTGGCATCTGAAGAAGACGCGCATATCTATGGACTACACAAGATTCGAAACAAATACTTAGTGATCCGAAGTAAAACTGGCCAGCCCACCAGACCGCTATCTGAATTTACCACATCATTTTACTGTAAACATAACAGCCAATTTTTTATTTAAAAAAAAAAAAAATGCCAATTATGTTGTGCAATTAAATGAACGAATCTTTTTACCTACCTGTGAATTTTCATTTTTGTTTCATATGTTACATGTATGTATGTATGCGTGTTGTTATGATTTTGATATTTTGTGGACAATTATCCTTAACAGGGATATAAAGGCGTAACAAGTTATTGATAAGAGGTATGTAATGAACACTATATAAAATAGATTTATTTAACAATAAGGTTGTACAATATTATTTCAATATAAATATGATTTAATATGAGCGGGGGGAGCTATACAAATATACTGAAATATTAAATTGTATTATTTTATAAAGATTTTACCAGCCACATTCTGATTAAAGCCTAATTGGAGAATCTCCACCTTGTTCATNGTATTATTTTATAAAGATTTTACCAGCCACATTCTGATTAAAGCCTAATTGGAGAATCTCCACCTTGTTCATGATTCCGGAGGCTGATTAAGATGGCGCAAGTCGTCGGCCGGGCACACCCATCTTCAGTGGTCTTCTCGCTCCAATGGCCCGACGACAAAAGACACCGCCCACGAACTACACTGTCCTATATCGGCTGCGTTGTTCCCGTTTACTGACCGGTGGAGGGGGCTTCTGTGGTTTGCGATTTCATAACTAATTTCAGCGATCACGGCCCGTGTTCTGGATAAATAAGGGAAGGTGTGATCAGGTAGGCCACTCAGCTAAGGGCCTGACCACATCTCGTAACAACGTGTATGTTTTTTTTTATTTCTGGGATGTAGTGGCATATAATGAACTCCTCATGAATTTCACATGTTGAAACAACCATAATGATTTATAATCAATCATTGGTTGTACAGGAAATAAAACACAAACGCACTTCCCTCTTCCCTACACCGTAAAGCTTTCCCAAAATAATTTCACGCAAAACAAACCTAAGACACTTATCGTCGAGGCACAAAACAGCGAACGCATCCAGTACAATGTAGACATCCCATCTATTTGTTTTTAATCACGTGCGGTCCGAGGCGGCTGTGGGCCGTCGGTTATTTTCGGCCGCGTTCGGCCAGGCCCGACGGCGAGTGTCGGCCGGATGATTGATGATGCTCGAAACTGATGGTAATCGATATCCAATAGGCATCCCCGAGGATTACGGCGTCAATAGTGTCTTCCGGAGAGGATGCTGTCTTAACGCCGCCTGGCAGGATGAAGGGATTTCCTCCACCGCTATTCGCAGAGGGGTTGTAACACCTCGCTATCAGGACCCTGCAGTGTTTGAACTCATAGCGCCGAGGATCTCACAGCGGCAGGGCCGCCCACAGGGTGGGGCTAATGGAGCAGTTTGCCCCAGGCCCCCAACTCCAAGGGGCCCCTCCAAACCTGTACGGAAATAAAGTTTTCCCAACGATAATATGCTGCAATTATCACATAATGAATCGAAACTCACACATAAAATATTGTGTGCAATTAATAACACTCTTCGAGATAGTTTAGTGCGAAGGTGATACTACTTTTTTCATTTAAAAAAATCAATATTTATTAGTTTGACGGCAAACTGTATCCTAGTTTCCAAGTAACATGTTTTCTACTGTCAATGTACAATAAAAAATGTGAGTCTTAATAAAATTACGTAGTGTCACGTCAAATAAGGGGCCGTTAAATCAGCTTTTCCACAAACTACCAAAATCCCGGGCCCCGAAAACAGTTTTGCCCCAGGCTAACATCCCTTGGGCCACCCTTGAAAACGGGCTGCTGATGCTGTTGTGTGCNCCCCGAAAACAGTTTTGCCCCAGGCTAACATCCCTTGGGCCACCCTTGAAAACGGGCTGCTGATGCTGTTGTGTGCGCAGACACTAGTTCTTAACTTTTGTTCATGACCGGGTTCATGTGTTGTCACACATGCACCGTACTACATGTGCTGACTCGGTCACATGTTCAGGTCCCGATTTCGAGTCCAGATCCTGGCTGCCCGGAAATTCAACGCCCGAGAATTTCTCTACGTAATCAATGTCGAACATGCCAGGAAATGTATGGGATTTAATAGAGGAAAACACGCTTAGCCCTAGATTTAACATTTTGGGAAAAAAAAAAAAGTAATAAAAATAATTACCGGGAATATACAGATATGTCCACAATTACAAATATTCTTCCATTTTTTTTATAACAAAGGAACTGTAAATAATTATACTACACTGCCAAATTAATATTTACTTGATGACAAACATAAAAAAAAGTTCCATCACTTTGAACTCCTCAGTACATTCTCAAAGGGAATAATTGGTTATGTCCAGATATTAGTAATGAAAACTACAAGGCTCGATGACTGAGTCAGTTGCAGCTGATTGCTCCAGGACAGCTGAGCAACACTGATAAAAAGAACTCTGTACAGCGAACGAAGCCTCCACCTTGATTACACACCAAAGTAGCACAATTATTTTACTATTTTAGAAAGAAAAGAGCGCTGACTGTTGTTGTTAACTAGCTCGCCGCAAAAGTTCGTGTGCTGGGTCATGTTCAGTATGTGTATTATGGTTAATGAAATGTATTATGTAACAAGTAGTTTAATTTCTCCACGTCAGATCCCTTTAACAGACCCGAAAACAGGTTTGACCTTGAACGTCAGTTGCAAGTTGTGACGTGCTGCACTGCTCCCGGAAGTTCTCCAGGATGTTCTTAACATTTAGGCCGGAAGTCTTTCCTTTGATAATTTAACCTTGCTCTTATGGGTAATCGGTGAGTTTCCGCTGCGGCAGCGACTGCTCTTACTGAGAGCTGCCGCGGAATGCTTTAGTAGTGTATAAGCGTTGTTCTGGAGCAGTGCGTTTCTGAATAGTTNCAGACCCGAAAACAGGTTTGACCTTGAACGTCAGTTGCAAGTTGTGACGTGCTGCACTGCTCCCGGAAGTTCTCCCGGATGTTCTTATCATTTAAGCCGGAAGTCCTTCCTTTGATAATTTAACCTTGCTCTTATGGGTAATCGCTGAGTTTCCGCTGTGGCAGCGACTACTCTTACTGAGAGCTGCCGCGGAATGCTTTAGTAGTGTATAAGCGTTGTTCTGGAGCAGTGCGTTTCTGAATAGTTNCTCTTACTGAGAGCTGCCGCGGAATGCTTTAGTAGTGTATAAGCGTTGTTCTGGAGCAGTGCGTTTCTGAATAGTTGTGAATCGCAATTAGTTTTCACAGAGCCATGAGGCGAGCACGTTGGCATAAGAAGAGATATGTTTCAAGACCTGTTTTTCGGAATATTGGTTCTTTCGACTTCAAAGCTGCTTTGTGTCGGCCCAGGAAAATAGTTCCAAAAACGCAGAGAAAGTCTTCGTTAATTTCCTTGCATTATCTATATTTCAGTGAGAAAACACACATAAGTGCGAATACCAAAACCGCTTTGTTTTTTTTTATGGAAAGCATTCTCGATTAACACCTGCTCTTCTAAGTTCAGAAAGCATTACTGCATGTATAATTTGAAGTACTGTAATTTCGCATCAGTTATTTGTTACTATTACAGTTCACATAATCTGTAAATACTCATAGATTAATATGTGTGATATTCGCTACTTGCCAAAATATTTAAATCAAAACATAATGCGTTGTCTTAGCTGCTAATATCGCAAGATTTGCTTCTCAGAATTTTTGCTACGGCGCGTAGAGGAGAGCAGGGTAAAGTAGCTTCTTTAAAGTGAAAATATTTTTTAATGGCCTACTGTAAGTAAAATAATAGATAGAAAATCGCCTTACATATAATATAGCCACTGTACAAAAACTAAACATATTTGNCTACTGTAAGTAAAATAATAGATAGAAAATCGCCTTACATATAATATAGCCACTGTACAAAAACTAAACATATTTGTCGCTAATAAACGTAATTTTTTTAAATTTTTTAAATTTGTTTTCTAAATGATTATTTTGCCCTGCCATGTCGGTAAAGTAGTTACTGCCTGGCGACTTACGTTCTTCACATTTAACTATTAAATACTAGTGAATCACGAAAACCAAAACAAACACGCATCGGTCATTGCCGAGCATATGAATAATACATCGAGCATGACGGTGCTGTCACTAGCGTAACTTTTCACGCAGAGTAGTATTTGCTCTCCTTTTGTTAACTGCAATCATTGCACTCTCAAGTGGCAAATGTTTTAGCCCGTTAGTTCTACCTAGGCGGCTGGCTACTCTGCACTCTTGGATGCCACTACAAGAAAGATTGCCTAGTTTAAATACAAAGCGATCTACTAAATTTCGTGAAACGTGTTTTTGAAGCCTAATACATAATATTTTGACGGGCTATAGTAAATAATCACTAACTTACTATGTGCTGAGATAAAACTAACAGAATCCATCACTTATCTTACTTCAGGTATGGACAAAACCATAAAAACCTTAATAAAACCGATAACTTGTGAGGCAAACAGCTCAGATGCTCTCAGAAGACTAATGGCTTCCCTCTAAACTGTTTCGAATCCTCGCCACCAGACTGCAGCTCTCCCCAGCGGAGTAACAGCCGATGGCCACTTTACTCGCACTGGCGACTTTACCCCGCTCTCCCTTAGGGTTTATGTAACTTGCACTCAAATAAAGATACAGTAGTATGTATTAAATAACTTACTTGAATAATTTTTTTTTCCTGTAGAAAATATTTTGCTCACAAAAACAACCTGATTTTGTTCCAGACAGCTGTGTTTATTCCTCTTAGCATTTGAAATAATTTGT
Organism: Clitarchus hookeri; assembly: GCA_002778355.1. Taxonomy (NCBI): domain Eukaryota; kingdom Metazoa; phylum Arthropoda; class Insecta; order Phasmatodea; family Phasmatidae; genus Clitarchus; species Clitarchus hookeri. The sequence goes on from NQII01000893.1 coordinate 302,982, forward strand.
TGAGCCTAACGCCTGTTTGGTTGTTCCGGCATCATCTAAATGGATTTAGTACACAAACCATCTAACAAGTACATTCAGTTAATCAGTTTGATTGCCGTGAATTATATAAACGTCACGATAGTCGAATGAATATTTTGGTTTGAGTGAATAAACGTTTGATTTACCTGTCCATACAGAATTTCTGGCGGAAAAAAAATCAGATGGATACAGTACTGGCATTAATTTTGTAACCTGTACATAGAGTAATCTGGTTATTTGCCTTAGCTCAGATGTACAGCTCTAAATGTTAGTATTATTTATCTGGAACACAGAGTAATAGCAGTATTTGTAAGCGTATTTAGTGAAACTTAATGCTGTTACAAACATTCCCAATAAAACAATGTTATCTAAAAATAAAAAGCAAAGATTGAAAATTTAAAATACTATATCAAAGTAACTGTCATATATTTTACTTTTTAATAACATAAAAATCATTCCCGGTACCTTATTAATCATTTTCACCGAGATTCCTAAAGCGTTGTCTTCGAAAAACACTAAATAATTTTAAATGGGAACAAACAATGTTTATTGAGATAAATATCTGCCAGAACAAACCGTGTAAGCGGAACTGAACCACACATTTTGCAGCTGAAAAGTGTTGCGCGTTGTTGAGGGTTAAAATATATCCCACAAAAGATTAATATTTATTAAGTATAAACAATCATACATAGTGTAAAATAAAATACATATATAGTTAAAGTTGAGACGTGGCTCTTCTTTTCTCTAAAGGAGGAATATTTTTTCATGCTGTGAGAATACTTGAATGTCGAAACGTGTTGCAAGTCTGTAGCTACACATTGGGAGCGTCAAAAGTGGAGAATAAATTACANGAATACTTGAATGTCGAAACGTGTTGCAAGTCTGTAGCTACACATTGGGAGCGTCAAAAGTGGAGAATAAATTACAAGGCTTATGGAAGAGGGGTTATTAAGGGTATTAATGAGTATGGTAACTGAACGTCTATTTTCCGTCGTTTTAATCGGCAAAATAACTGCCCTGGCAGCAGTTAAGTGAGAAGTAGAGTTAATTTCCTTACATCACAGAAATTGCAAAATTTAAAAAAACTGAAATCACCGCCAAAATTGATAGAAACATATTTAAGTTATACATGAGAAGAATAATGTATAGGTATATTTATAAACATTGTGAAATAATTAACCACATCGTACTAATTTTAATGTTGAAATACTGAATAGAAGCATTATTTTATTTGTCTTTTAATTGCTGAGAAAGTACACTGTGTAAAAAAAAACTTCGTCGAGCAAGAATATCAAAATAATTACTTTGAAGAAAATATTTATAGTAGTAAAAACAGACCAGGATTGTCAGAAATAGAAGCTTTAAGTTATATACCGTATCAAAGACGTNAAATATTTATAGTAGTAAAAACAGGCCAGGATTGTCAGAAATAGAAGCTTTAAGTTATATACCGTATCAAAGACGTATGCAGATATTTTATAACACTGTAACATAATTAGCCACAGTGTAGTTCTTGTAAGATTTAATTCATAGAAACATTTNAAATATTTATAGTAGTAAAAACAGACCAGGATTGTCAGAAATAGAAGCTTTAAGTTATATACCGTATCAAAGACGAATGCAGATATTTTATAACACTGTAACATAATTAGCCACAGTGTAGTTCTTGTAAGATTTAATTCATAGAAACATTTNCTACTGTAAGTAAAATAATAGATAGAAAATCGCCTTACATATAATATAGCCACTGTACAAAAACTAAACATATTTATCACTAATAAACGTAATTTTTTTAAATTAAAAAAATAATTTTTAAATGATTATTTTGCCCTGCCATGTCGGTAAAGTAGTTACTTCCTGGCGACTTACGTTCTTCACATTTAACAATTAAATACTAGTGAATCACGAAAACCAAAACAAACACACTTCGGTCATTGCCGAGCATATGAATAATACATCGAGCATGACGGTGCTGTTACTAGCGTAACTTTTCACGCAGAGTAGTATTTGCTCTCCTTTTGTTAACTGCAATCATTGCACTCTCAAGTGGCAANACTAGCGTAACTTTTCACGCAGAGTAGTATTTGCTCTCCTTTTGTTAACTGCAATCATTGCACTCTCAAGTGGCAAATGTTTTAGCCCGTTAGTTCTACCTAGGCGGCTGGCTACTCTGCACTCTTGGATTNCATTGCACTCTCAAGTGGCAAATGTTTTAGCCCGTTAGTTCTACCTAGGCGGCTGGCTACTCTGCACTCTTGGATTCCACTACAAAAAAGATTGCCTAGTTTAAATACAATGCGATCTACTAAATTTCATGAAACGTGTTTTTGAAGCCTAATACATAATATTTTGATGGGCTATAGTAAATAATCACTAACTTACTATGTGCCGAGATAAAACTAACAGAATCCATCACTTATCTTACTTCAGGTATGGACAAAACCATAAAAACCTTAATAAAACCGATAACTTGTGAGGCAAACAGCTCAGATGCTCTCAGAAGACTAATGGCTTCCCTCTAAACTGTTTCGAATCCTCGCCACCAGACTGCAGCTCTCCCCAGCGGAGTAACAGCCGATGGCCACTTTACTCGCACTGGCGACTTTACCCCGCTCTCCCTTAGGGTTTATGTAACTTGCACTCAAATAAAGATACAGTAGTGTGTATTAAATAACTTACTTGAATAATTTTTTTTTCCTGTAGAACATATTTTGCTCACAAAAACAACCTGATTTTGTTCCAGACAGCTGTGTTTATTCCTCTTAGCATTTGAAATAATTTGTTGAGCCTAACACCTGTTTGGTTGTTCCGACATCATCTAAATGTATTTAGTACACAACCCATTTAACAAGTACATTCAGTTAATCAGTTTGATTGCCGTGAATTATATAAACGTCACGATAGTCGAATGAATATTTTGGTTTGAGTGAATAAACGTTTGATTTACCTGTCCATACAGAATTTCTGGCGGAAAAAAAATCAAATGGATACAGTACTGGCATTAATTTTGTAAGCTGTACATAGAGTAATCTGGTTATTTGCCTTAGCTCAGATGTACAGCTCTAAATGTTAGTATTATTTCTCTGGAACACAGAGTAATAGCAGTATTTGTAAGCGTATTTAGTGAAACTTAATGATGTTACAAACATTCCCAATAAAACAATGTTATCTAAAAATAAAAAGCAAAGATTGAAAATTTTAAATACTATATCCAAGTAACTGTCATATATTTGACTTTTTAATAACATAAAAATCATTCCCGTTACCTTATTAATCATTTTCACCGAGATTCCTAAAGCGTTGTCTTCGAAAAACACTAAATAATTTTAAGTGGGAACAAACAATGTTTATTGAGATAAATATCTGCCAGAACAAACCGTGTAAGCGGAACTGAACCACACATTTTGTAGCTGAAAAGTGTTACGCGTTGTTGAGGGTTAAAATATATCCCACAAAAGATTAATATTTATTAAGTATAAACAATCATACATAGCGTAAAATAAAATACATATATAGTTAAAGTTGAGACGTGGCTCTTCTTTTCTCTAAAGGAGGAAGATTTTTTCATGCTGTGGGAATACTTGAATGTCGAAACGTGTTGCAAGTCTGTAGCTACACATTGGGAGCGTCAAAAGTGGAGAATAAATTACAAGGCTTATGGAAGAGGGGTTATTAAGGGTATTAATGAGTATGGTAACTGAACGTCTATTTTCCGTCGTTTTAATCGGCAAAATAACTGCCCTGGCAGCAGTTAAGTGAGAAGTAGAGTTAATTTCCTTACATCACAGAAATTGCAAAATTTAAAAAAACTGAAATCACCGCCAAAATTGATAGAAACATATTTAAGTTATACATGAGAAGAATAATGTATAGGTATATTTATAAACATTGTGAAATAATTAACCACATCGTACTAATTTTAATGTTGAAATACTGAATAGAAGCATTATTTTATTTGTCTTTTAATTGCTGAGAAAGTACACTGTGTAAAAAAAAACTTCGTCGAGCAAGAATATCAAAATAATTACTTTGAAGAAAATATTTATAGTAGTAAAAACAGGCCAGGATTGTCAGAAATAGAAGCTTTAAGTTATATACCGTATCAAAGACGTATGCAGATATTTTATAACACTGTAACATAATTAGCCACAGTGTAGTTCTTGTAAGATTTAATTCATAGAAACATTTATTATTTCTCTTTTAGCTCTTTCAGAAAGCACACTGCATGAAAACTTCGTCAAGAAAATACACCAAAAGAGTTACTTTATTGAACCTAAGCATTAATTTTCAGTAATGTGCTGAATAATTTATTTTATAAATGATCATATACTGTATCGTTGGTTTCAGCAATGTAAGGAAAACTTTTCTAACTGTACCATAAATATATTTTTAAAATCATTCTTTGTCAGCATAAAAAATAATACCAGTGAAAGTTTACACAACGATCTTTAATTGAGCGACGAGTCTTCATTTTGATATTACATCTCCGTTTGACACTATAGCTGCAAACTACGTGGTACAAATTTTGTATGTTTGGACCTAAAAAGGTTCAGTTGAATACACGACTATGGAGTTTTGTTTATAAAGTGTTAAATGGAACAATAATAGGACAAGTTCAGGATTTTAAATATTTAGGAGGTTACATTTCTTATGATAAAGAATTTGATTTAGGCAAAAGCTAAATACCTTCCGAAGGATCTGCGGAACATTTAATACACATTTAAAAAATAACATAAAAAAGGCACAAGAATAAAACTTTTAAAATATATTTCAGCGCCAGTTCTAACTTATGGAAATGAAAATAAAGTAATAACTGAAAAATATCAATAAAAATTCATAGTATGGGATACCGACCGAGAGAAAAAAACGAAATGTAGGAAGACCCCGAGCAAAATGGCACCGGAACAGGCTGAAGATGTCTAATCCATGGAAGAAGAACTGTATACTTAGGTTTATTCAAATTATATTCATTTCATTCAAATTTTATAAAGGAATTTTCTTTCTTCACAATTACATTTACACTGCGCGTTAATGTTTGTGGCGTTGTGCCGAGCAGAGATATTGAAACTTTGTCCGAATCGTAAGGATATTTTTCTCTCACTGTCACTTGATGCGAATCGGCGTGTGTTTGACCACGTGACCGAACACACGTCAGGCCAAGCCACGCACTCGGCAGGAATGCAGGGTTTACGACTGTATAATTACGATAGGCGCTCTAATGGTAGCGCGCGCTGCGGGATTAGGGCCGGTTGTTTTGTTTGACGGGCTTCTTTGTCCCGCGGCGCTGCCACCATTAGTGCGGCTCCCCTCCTTCTGCAGCCCCACAAAGCTCCTCGCGTCGTGTCAACGACCCTCCGTGTCTCTGGAGGAGGAAATGTAGCGTGGCGCCCCGGGCCAAGGGCCTTGCGCTGCGACGCCGACTGAAACAACGTTAATGCATCGGCACTCAGACTAATACTGCACCTCGTGTTGTTTACTTCTTCAAATGGCACCGCGGCTGCTTCTCTTCCCTCCCGCCCCGCACTGTGCGCCCTCAAACTTGCTGCTCATCTGTGGCGCTGCCACCATGTTACCACACAGTGTGTATGTGTGTAGGTGTATACACGTACATGCATATACAGGTTGTCAAAAATGTGACTTATGCTTCCCATGTTGCAGAGACATGCGTAATGCTGGCCGTCCTCGGTCTATGCGCACTATTCGGCTTGAGGAAGTGATACGTCACGTCAGCACATCGACGACATGGCCTCCACTAGTACACGTTCCATAGTGCGCCAAATGGGCGTGTCCCATTCAGCCATGTGGGACGTACTGTGGGTAAATCGCCGCCATCCCTACCGTTGGAAGAAAGTACGAGGTATTAAGCGGAAATACGTTTTCAAAACCTAATTTTCACAGACTCATATCTCCTTTAATATCCTGTTTAGGTGTATGGTACATTTTAGACTTTATTTTACACAAGGAATCGTCTACCGTAGTTTGGCCGTTTAATTTCCAAAAATTTTGTATACACGTGCGCGCGCGCGCACACACACATGATGTCTGTAACCTTTAGGGTCAAAATTATACAGATGGTAGGTAAATATGGTAGAGGACTTTAAAACAGAGTATTTTGAGATAGGAAACCAGTGGTCGGAAATGTATATTTCAGGTGCCACGAGGCCTTGAATGGGTAATACGTGTAAGGAACGTGTGTGTAAACTGCTTTAGTTCCCATAACAAACACCTGTCTGCCACACGATCCAACACCATCTCGTCAAATTATGGTGTGCGAACAGTTCGTTGTTTAGCACCCTGACCAGCCCTCTGTGGCTTGAACGACCCAGTCTCTCGTAAGTTTCTGTCAACGGCGATAAATGTCTTCCAATTCGGATGACGCCTGTTGCGAAACTTTGCTCTGTACATCCGTGCATCTCTCCTTGCACTACTCCTGCTGCACCTTACACTAGGAGATATGGACGTGTGACTTCCTTGGGAGGAAGGTTTACATGCGTTTGAGGTGGTGCGGCAGTACCACGCTATATTAGCCTAACCCGGTTACCCTATATGAACCTTGAAAGCGTGGATGATTCATCTATTGTAGTCTCTCTCCACTCATGGCGACCCAAGGGTCCTCGTGACACCCCTGGGTAACGCAGTTTGGGCTCCGCCGCCCGTATCCCTATGGGAACCTGTTTCTTTGTGACTGGTAAGGGGTATCTGCCATGATGGCTTGGGCCGACAGATGGTACCTAGACCCAACCACTTGGCAGGGTGTTGGACCACTTGGCACTAAGGTCGTTGGGGCCCAATGCTGGAATTTCGTGGTGAAGAAATTCTAAAGTATGGTAATGGTCAGTGGCTGATGAAGACTCTTCGAACTGGCTGATCTGCTGGTTGATGGATTTGGTGGTGATGGCGTGGAGACGATGATGATAACATGGAAGAACTCTGGTACCTATAGGTCCGGACGGAAATCTTCCATTTCAGAGCAAGGGCGGCTTTTCCCGGGCCTGCGTGCCATGGTGGGTCCGGGCATGTCTCCCACTCCACGCTCGTCGTGTACACCCTCTGTCTTCTGGTGCGCAGTTCAGTGGTGGGATACTGGGCGGGCAACCGGCCTGTAATGGGTGTAAGGCTTATGCCCGGTGAGACTTTAAAGTGTCCTCAACCACAACCGGAGTGTGCCTAAAGGTGGGCTGTGCCCCCTGGTACACTAATGGGTGGAAGGGGCTGCCTCTGTTCACCTGGTGCTCG